>SKCR01046774.1:0-87745 GCA_019454045.1 Zanthoxylum bungeanum
ACCTTTCATCGCACTTACTAAGCCCATGCGCTTATCTCAATGCATATTTATGAAACAAAAAGGTAAATGTAAAAATATCGGATTTCGTTTATACCCGATTGAACATATCTCACATCCAATCGAATATACATTGATCGGTGCGACGAAGCATCGTAGTAAAGGATTTTTAAACCCCTTCAATTAGAGGACCTTTCATCGCACTTACTAAGCCCATGCGCTCGATCATATCATTACACGAACAAGTAATATGCGGAAATTAAATAATGAATAATAAACACATCAAAACAACATAAAACAAAATATGCGCCGTTTGCTCAAGTGGTACGTGGAGTTGTATCCCGAGTGCAGATCATACTACCGTCCATTCGGAATCGGCTATGAAATTTACGTCCGGGATTCCATCCTATATACCACAAGCGACATATTTTTCATTTTACTCAAGGCCACACACACATCATACTCATAATACATGCATTTATCTACTCAAGGGCCACAACATGCATTTTAACATAATAATCATGCGAACAAAACTCAATAAATAATAAAGATAAAACTGAAAACAAGTGTGAAAAATACCCTCAGGTCTAACCTTTTTATGTCGAGTTTCGGAAGCGCGTTCCAAGTCCGACGGAAGGGCTAATAATCCGCAACTCTTCCGGTTCACTGGTTCGATGTCGTTGCTCACTGTTTCACTGTTTTAGCCGCTGTTTTCACTCAATTTTGCCGCTGTTTGTGATGTATTTTCTGGTCACTATTCAGGGGCGTTAGTGGACTGTTTTTGGCTCAATTTTGGGACTGTTTTAGGGTATTCTCAGGGACTATTTTAAGGCAGATTTTGGGATAGTTTTAAGGCAGATTTTGGGACAGTGTGCGCTGTTGAATGGCTGGTCAAAATGGAAGTGCCGAGTGTCTTAGATTACTGCTACGTGATTAATGGGTGCGTGAACATGTAAATGGGATTTGTGAATTTGTGGTTGTGACGAGTGGAGGGCTGATGGGTTTTTACTTTATTTGTGCGTGGTCTGAGGGGTTTGTGTGAAGTGAATGACTTGGGGACGTGTTTGTTTATAGCTGGTTTGTGGCGTGAGACTAGAGTGTGAGTGCTACGTGTGTGCTTTGTGTGATGTTGTGCGTGGGGGCTTAGTGTGTATGGAGTTATCTTTTGATCGGTGAGGGTGTTAAGGGCATCTGGTTTGTTGATGATTGTGTGGTGCGCTGATGAATGGAGGCTTGTGAGGTTAATAGGCAAGGTGGCAAGGGTGTGATGGCTATGTGTTTATAGGCAAGGTGGTGCGCTGATGAATGGAGGCTTGTGAGGTTAATAGGCAAGGTGGCAAGGGTGTGATGGCTATGTGTTTATGAGTTCAGCGTGAAGGTTGCTAGTGGTTTATGTTATCGTGTTCGGTGTGGGTAGTTTGTGACGCTAGCAAAGAATTGCTGGTGGCATGCAGGTTTATGGCGTGAAGAAGGGTTTCGTTTGGTTTGCTGTGAGTTGTTGTTGCTTAGGGCTGTTACGTGAAGGGAGCTAGGGTTTGCTGTTAGTGGCTCGTATACGTGAGTGAGAGAGTTGAGAGAGAACCTTAGGGTTTAGTTTGTGTTTGCTTATATAGTAGTCAACTAGGGTTTGCATGGATAGGGATTTGTAATATCTAGCTAGTGTCACAAAAGGAAAACATATTTTGATTGGGGATGATTTGATTCAATTAAGATATATATATTTAATTTATTTTATTTAGGTAGGTGATTTGCTTAGTTAGGAAGTTAATATATTTGATTTGTGTTAATTAGGCATGTAATTTCTTTAATTTGTGTAAGTATTTTTTATTATTTTGGTAGGTAATATCTTTAATTGGTGAGTGATTTTATTAAAATTTGGAAATGATTTACTTAATTTGGTATTAGGTTTTAATTAAATATTAGTTTAATTTATTTAGATTTAATTTAAATGGTATTTAATTTATGTTGGATTTTAATTGGTTGATGACTTAATTAATATTTTATTTAATTTTAATATTTTATTTAGTTAGTATATCATTTAATTAATTATTTTATTTAATTTGGATGTCTTTTAAGGTGAATGGGCGTGTGGGCCTCGATGTGGACGTGGGGCTTTTGGTTGTGGGTTTAGTTTATGTGGGCTAGGTGTGTGGGCTTGCAGGGGTTTTAGGTCAAGGTCAAGGGGCTTACGGGGATTTTTTGGGCCGAGGTTAGGTGATTGTGAGTGTTTTTGGGCCGGGAATAATTTTTTAAATGGACAACCACAAGTAACCCGAAGCTAAACCCACGAACTACTTAATCTGAATATGAGTCAATTCTTGACTCCTCCCTTCCGATGTCCGTTTCCCGCGGCTTCCGCGACTTAAAAGGTAGTGCCTCCAACTGAGACTCATCATCGGGTTTCACATGCAAAAATGCAATGCCTACAGTCACCCCCACTTTGATGGGACTTGTACAGTGTGTGACTTTGAACAATCCTATCAAAGTTATGCAATGCATTTTCCCTTATCTGGCTCGTCTGCTGCCTCGAGCTGAGATGGTGTTACAGTGGACCTCGATCCTGGAACGTATCCCAATAACTGCAACCGACAATGGGGGCACCTCGACCCTGGGACGCATCCCGATACCGCTGGAAATGAAGGCCTCGCCCTCGAACAGATGATGTAGTGGGCCATCGACCCTGGGACGCATCCCGGAACTTCAACTGATGATGCAGTGGGCCCTCGACCCTGGGACGCATCCCGGAACTACAACTAACAACAGGGGCACCTCGACCCTGGGACGCATCCCAAAACTACAGATGATGTGGGCCTCGCCCTCAAGCTGATATGGGCCTCACCCCCAAGCTGACACGGGCCTCACCCTCGAACTGATATGGGCCTCGCCCCCAAGCTGACATGGGCCTCGCCGTCAAACTGATGATGGTGTTGGGCCTCGCCCCCGGGACTTATCCCCAAAACTACGCTGACTCCATTCCTAGAACCTGTGATCACAAAACAAAAACAAACACGAAGGGAATGCAATGTTATGTGTATGCAAGAATGATTTTCTTATTCCGTTGGGTTAGGTCTTCTACCAATTCTCGTGGTGACTGCTCGATCTTCTCTCCCTCAGGCAAAGTACTGCTTCAATCTGTCTACATTGATTGGTTCGGTGAACTCGTTCCTTCCAAGTCTGATAGCCTCACTGCTTCATTTCCCATTACTTTCTCACTATGTAAGGCCCTTCTCAGTTAGGTCTGAACTTTCCTTTTGGATCTGTTGTCGATGGCCTTGATTGCTTAAGTACCAAATCACCCTTTCTGATCTTGGTGGGGCGTACTTTCTTGTTGAATGCCCGGGCTAGTCTCTTCTGATACAACTGCATGTGATACAAAGACTTCGTTCTCTTCTCATCCAACAGCTACTATCAAATCAACCTCTGTGCGGCCCATTCTGGTTCTGGTAACTCTGTTTCTGCTAATACCCTCATAGATGTATCTCAACTTCCACTGGCAGCACTGCTTCCATTCCATAGACCAAAGAATAAGGTGTGGCTCCGGTTGCTGTTCTTACTGATGTTTGTACCCCCACAAAGCATATGGTAGTTTCTCGGCCCAATCTCTGCAGTTATCTGTCATCTTGGCTAAAATCGTCTGATAGTCTTGTTGGCTGCTTCCCTGCCCCATTTGCCTGCGGCCTGTACGGTGATGACTTGTGGTGGCCTATCCCGTATCTCTGTAATATTGCCTTTGTCTCTCCTTGAAACTGAACTCCGTTGTCCGTCACTACATGATGTGGCATACCATACCGACATGAGGGTTCCGAGCTATAACCTTTCCATCTGCTTTGCTATGACATTACGGAATGACTTGGCTTTCACCCACTTTGAGAAGTAATCTACGGCCACTACTATGAAGCGATGCCCATTCGATGCATTCGGTCGAATTTCTCCAATCATATCAATCCCCCATGCTGAGAAGGGCCACGGCTCTGACAACCCGTGCAACTCTATGTGTGGCAAGTGATTCAAATTATCGTGTGCCTGACAACCATGACAGTGCTTTACCATCTTCGCGCAGTCTGTTTCCATCATTGACCAGTAAAAACCTTGTCTCACTATCTTGCGGGACAGATTCAACCCGTTCATGTGCGAACCACATACCCCGGCGTGTACTCCTTCCATTACATGCTGAATACCGTTTGCTTGCCTCTTGTATAGTTCTCCTTTCAAAATCACATACTGGGAAGCTAACTTCTGAATAGCTATTCTGTCTTTTTTTCATGCCCCTTCCGGGAGTTCCCCGTGTTCCAGATATCTCTGAATGTCATGATACCAAGGTTTACCATCGTCGACCTCTACTTCCAAAACTCTTTCTGTCTCATAAATAGGTCTGCTTGTTGTTGTCAGTACCAACGGTCTCATTACTAACTTCTCTAGATTTTCCCAAGTTCGCTGCAAGTGTAGCCACTCCATCTGCCATCTGATTCTCCTCTCTCAGTAAGTGCTGAAACTTACAATCGGGGATAACCTGTGCCAACTTTCTGAGGTGAAAAAGGTAAGGTTTCAACCGTTCTTCTTTTAATTCCCATTCTCCTCGCATCTGCTGGACTACCAACATAGAATCTCTGTAGACTTCCACACTCCCGGCCTTCAAGGCTATCAATGCCGTCAAACCAAAAGCGCATGCCTCATACTCGGCCATGTTATTAGTCACTCTGAACGTCAACCTCTTGGCTAAAGGCAAAGTCTCCCCCTCGGGGTTCCGGCTCCCTTGTAATTCACTGCTCCGTCAAAATACATCTTCCATCTCTGAACTGTTATGTTTGGATCTCTTCATCTGGAAACTCAAACTTATACTGATCCCCCTCAATAGGTTGCAATGCCAAAACTCTGCTACTGCTCGCCCTTTGATCACTTTGGAGGTGAGATACTCAATATCGAACTCTGTCAGCAATACTAACCATCTGTCCAGTTTTCCCACCAGAGAGAGGGCACCAAATGAAGATATTTTAGAGGATTCTCCTTTGCCACTACATGGATCTTGTAAGACTGGAAATAATGACGTAACTTTCTGGAAGCCAATACCACTACAAGACAGATCTTCTCTACTTCTTGATATCGAGCCTCATACGGAAGCATCTTCTTACTCAGATAATAGACTGCATGTTCCACCCCTGTCTCATCTGCCTGTACCATCATCACCCCCAGTGCTTCTGATTCTATAGCCAAATACAATATCAAAGGTTTGCCCGGTCTCGGAGGTTTCAATACAGGAGGCCTTACCAAGTACTCTCTGATTTTGTCGAAGGCTGTCTGACATTGTTCATTCCATCTCACGGGCTGATCTTTTCTCAACAGTTTGAAGATAGGCTCACATACTGATGTCAACTTGGCAATGAATCGACTGATGTACTGAATCTTTCCCAAGAATGCTCTTAACTTCTTTTTCTGTCTTCGGTGCTAGCATCTCAGTAATTGCCTTGATTTTCTCAGAATCTACCTCTATTCCACCCATTCCCACCGTATGACCTAGTAATTTCCCTGACGTCACTCTAAACACACACTTCTTAGGATTCAACCGCAAGTTGTATTTGTCAACTCTCTGAAGGAACTTTTCAAGTGCCTCTATATACCCGCCTCTTGTCTCTGATTTCACCATCATGTCATCCACATACACTTCAATATCCTTGTGCATCAAATCATGAATGAAATAATGTAGTGGCCATCCGCTGATAAGTAGCACCTGCATTCTTAAGCCCAAACGTATTTACCTTGTAACAATAAGTGCCCCACTGTGTGACGAATGCAGTTTTGTGCTTGTCTTCTTCAGCCATAAGAACCTGATTGTACCCCGAAAACCCATCCGTAAATGGTACATAGTAGATAAAGCCGCCCATTATCAACCAGAACATCTATGTGCGGTAGTGGAAAATCATCTTTCGGGCAAGCCTTGTTGAGATCTCTGTAATCCACACACATTCAGACTTTTCCGTCTTTCTTCGGCACGGGCATAATGTTGGCCAACCACTCGGGATTACTTCACTACTTCCAGGAACCCAACATCTATCTATTAAAATAAATTAGATTTCATTACGAGATTAAAGTCGACTTTAATACGAACGAACGAATTAATTTAGAATTATTTCGTGAACGATGTTCGTAATATATTTGTGAGGCATCGTTACTTAATTGAATTAGATTAATTATTTAGCGACGTAGGTTCGTTTAATCGGATTAAACGGAACGAGCCGCGATAAATGTTCGTAGAGATATTTGAATTTTGAATTCAAATATTTGGAGCCAAGTGTGGTAGGTGTTCCCACCACACAACTACTTGTTTTGCTTTTTGAATACCATTTACCAATCTCTACCTAGTTTTGAGTAAAAGGTGAAATGGTTTCACTTTAGGGTAAATGCAAAAGGCTTCTCTACAACTTTGGTAACACTTAACAAAATCAAAACAAGAAACCCTAGAAGCAATGGCTTGGCCGAAAATGCTCTCCATCTCCTCTCTTTGATTTATTTTCAAATCAACAAAAGCTAGCACTTTGGAAGTGAACAAAGGTGATAGGGAAACTACTCAAAGCTTGGAATCATCCAAAAGCTTGGATCTTGGAGATCTTGCTCTCAAATTTTTTTGAAGCTCTATCACTCATTGTAAGTCTATTCCGCACCTTATAATGATCATATCTATTGTTGTTCATGCTTATTACATCCTAATAATGTTCTAGGAACCCTAACAATGGTATCATGAGCCTAATTAAGCATGATAATTTATAGGGTTCTTGAACCTAAAAATTTGGGGCTTTTATATTTTGAGCATGATTTTTTGAAATTGACGCTTTGAGTATGTTTACAACATGATAACTTAGAGTTATGCATGATTAGATTGAAATAATCAAAAGAATCAAAAAATAAAAATTGAGTAGCTTGGCCGAATGGTCCCGTACTTGCACTGCAGTTTTTTGTTTTTTGTAACATGAAATAATGTGTTTAGATGCATGTTTAAATGATGATGAGTTGGTTTAATTTGATTAGAATCAATGTCTGTCTATAATGTTCATGTTAAAATCAAAGTGCATGTTGAGCATGAAATGATGATCTTAGGCTTCAATATGTCTCAAGCATGCAATGATGTGTTTTGGCTTGATTTTATGTTAAGCATGAATTATTAGTTTAAGCATGATTAATTAAGTTAATTAATATTTTGGAAATATTGAGTTTAATTAATTAATTATGGCTAATACACTTTAATTAAAATAATTGTGATATTTGGAATATTATAATTATGATAATATGCCTTTAAAATTAATTAGGCTAAAAGTGTGTATTTGGGCCTAATGGGCTTGGTTTGACCAAGTTTTGTTTTGGACTTTTGGATTGGATCTAATTGGGCCCAAAACCAATTCCATGAAGTCCAAATACATCACTTGGCCCTTTAAAGAATTTGATTGGGCCTAATGGGCCTAAATTGATTTGATGGCAATAAGGTGATTCCTATTGGGCCTTGGCATTTTGGGTCTGATCCATTATGGCCAAAGCCCATGCCTTAAGAATCAATAAAAGCCCATTGGACTTTAATTAAAAAGACATTGGATGTTATTGGGCCTTTGAGACCCATCAAGATTGGATTTGGAATCCAAGTCTATAAGGCAACTATGTAAGTGTAAATATTTAATTTGGATTAAATAAGAATTAGTATTGAATACAAATAAATTGGATTTAAGTTGTAGTTCGATATAATTCAAGAATACGTACTCAAAAGTATTTATTCCTAAACGAGTTGGACTCGCGCAAATCAAATCATTGTTTGAACATTGGATGGTCATTAATCAAAGATTAATTAATTGGATTAGATTGGTTGAATAACATGTTTTGATTGTATACATAAATGTGATGTATGAATAATGTATATCGGATGGATATTAGAAGGGCAAGGGCAATTTGGAAATTGTAATAAGTTTAGAATTTATTAAATTGGACCTGCGTGTCCAGCCTTTAATCTCTTTACTCCTTGTAATTCTCTTCTCACTTATTCCCCTCAATGTATATGAGGTTTCTTTATTGTATTTTGTAAAAGGGTAGGAGTTAGAATAGTTCTATATCACTGGGGGAGAAAAAGAGCGATTTGTTCTAGGAACAATCTGTTTAAATATCCATCCGCATATCGTTATTAATTTACTTTTGCTCCTTATGATGTTTTAAAGCATGCTTAAGGGTGTATGATGAGACCTAATCAAAGATAATAAATTGGATGCCAATTTACGCGAAAAACCCTCAAAAACATATAAGCGTTTTTCCTTCCGTTGAGTGATTCTTACTCAAGATCCAAAGTTGGCATTGGCTTGTTGGCCAAGTCAATGCCTTTGTCAATTGCGGATGTGTTTGAATCATGAAGGTTTTGTTACATATCGGTGTCTTGTCCAAGTTGTGATTTGTTGGCCAAAGTCAATATCACTTCTTTCCATCGACATTGATTACGAAACTTTCCATGTCAACGGGTCCCGCTTAACTGGAATCATTAAGCTTGTTGTGCCAAAGCCAAGGCTTAGTTGATTCAGAGGAAAAAGGTTAGGAAAATATGTTTGACATATTGGCATATATAAAGTATATGTGTTTCGGACTTGGATGTCCACCTACCGGATCTAGGAATTGGATGAGATCCAATTGATCTTCGAGATCTACCTAGTTAAGTTTCATACAGCTTGTTGGCCAAAGTCAAGGTTGTATGTTTATTAACGGGATCCTAGCCCACAAGGAAACTAGGTTTCTCGAGTACTCGACAGAGAGTTAGAGGCTCGCCGAAAAATAGTGGGAGGCTAGTATTGAATTTGCATTTTCATTCAGATACTTAGCTTTACGCGCTTTCAAATAATTTCATCAATATTACTTTATTAGTTTGACTAATATATTGTTATTTTTCTATGTAACAGTTAGATTGTACCCATTATCGTTGACTAGATAGTTAGACTATCGTAGTCAAGATGACAGGCAAAGGAAATGTCTGTGACATTACCATGGGAGATAATGTCTTCAAGGGCACGAATTTTACAGATTGGGAAATGAACCTTAGGATTGTCCTAGGTTCAGAGAGGCTGTTGTATACTTTACAAAGACTTCTTGGGCCTAAGCCCGGACCGAATGAGACACTTGAGCTGGAGCTTTGGAAGACTCACAGCGATGATTGTGACACAACTCAGTCCATTATGCTTGCTTCGATGACTCAGCACTTTCGTAGATAAAATAGGGACTTGGATCCTTATAATATGTTAGCGAGGTTGCAAGATCTGCATCGCTCTAACAAGAGGATGCAGAGGTACGAGTTAGTCAAGAAGCTCTTTCGCTCACGCATGACAGATGGCATGTCTATTGAGTCCCACGTGGCTCAGATGATTGCTGACATCGATGAGCTGGCCAACATGGGGATAGTCTTTTTGGCAGAGATTACTGTGGATATGATCCTGCAATCTCTCCCCGATTCCTGGAGACAGTTCATCATAAATTATAATTTGATGAACAACAGTGATACTCTTGGAGAGTTACTGTCAACTCTCAAGAAGGCTGAAAAGGAGTTTTAAAAGGGCAACAAGCGCAAGGCGCACTTTGCATCGACATCTCATGGACCTAGGGCTGGGCCCAAGGCAATTGGAGGTGTGCAAAAGAAGAAGCATATTCAAAGGGGCAAGGCCAAAAAGTCAAAGGCTTCTGGGAAGCCAAAGGACAAATCTCAGGATGTTTGCCTACAGTGCGGCAAGCGGGGTCACTGGAAACGTGACTGCCGCGAGTACAAGGCGCTTCAGAAGAGATAAAGGCGGGCAAGGCACCAGACTCAGGTATGTTTGTTATTGAAATAAACATGGATACTTCTAGTTTTAAAAATTGGATTTTTGATTCTGGTTGTGGTACTCACATATGTACTGATGTGTAGGATCTGTAGGTTAGCAGGAGACTGGCTTCAGGAGAGATTGATCTACATGTTGGAAATGGGGCACCAGTAGCCGTTTTGGCCGTTGGCACTTTTGTTTTAGAACTGCCTTCGGGGCATGTACTTAAACTTTCAGACTGTTATTATGTACCTAGTTTGACTAGGAATATTATCTCTGTATCTTGTTTGACCCAATGCGGGTACACTTTTGTATTCTGAAACACTGGGTGTTTTGTTTATTAATATGATTTTGAGATATGTTCAGCTGATGCTAATAATGGTCTTTATATTTTGAATATAAATCAATCTCAAACATATAATGTAACAAACAAAAGGCTCAAACTAAGTAACAAAGATGAGACTTACATGTGGCACTGTCGTCTGGGACACATTAACAAGACTCACATATCCACACTTTCGAAGAGTGGGTACTTGGACGGAATTAATCCAAATTCATATGACATCTGCGAATCTTGCTTATTAGGCAAAATGCCTAAATCACCTTTTAGCGGTAAGGTGTACGCGCCACCGAACTGTTAGCCCTCGTTCATAGTGCGTTAGTGGCCCATGTCTAGCCAGGCTAGAGGTGGATTCGAATACTTTGTAACCTTTACGGATGATGCATCGCGTTATGGTTATTGTATCTTATGAGACACAAGTCGGAAACTTTTGAGAAATTCAAAGAGTTTCGACACGAAGTTGAAAAACAGACCGGCAAGAGTATAAATACACATATGGTCGGACCGTGGTGGCGAAACTTGAGCAATGAGTTTCTAGATTACTTGAATATGGTATTTTCCTTCACTCCTGGACCCCCTGGACACACGACAATTAAACGGTGTATTCGACGAACGGAGAAACTGTGACTCTGTAGGACTAGGTAAGGTCTGATGATGAGTCACTAGCTACATATTTCCTTCTGGGGATATGCATTAAATAGTACAGTTCTTATTTTGAATAAGTTTCCGTCAAAGTCTGTACAACAGACACCATATGAGTGATATGAGAACAGGAAACCGGATTTCTCATTCCTAAAGATTTGGGGATGCTGGGCATACGTCAAACGTTTGGAAGGTACCAAACTTGAGCCCAAATCGGATAAATGCCAATTCGTAGGATATCCTAGGGAAACCAAAGGATATTACTTCTATCACCCACGAGAGAACAAAGTATTTGTTGCTCTACATGCGGTTTTCCTTGACAAGGAATTCCTAAATACAGTGGTAAGTGGGAGGAAAGTAGAACTCGATGAAAATCAGAGTGATACTGTTCCTGGTTAGAATCCTCAACGGAACAAGAACAGTCCATCCGGGATGAGACTGTACCACAATCTTCTATTACACAAGGACCGCGTAGGTCGGAGAGAGTCAGGAACCAACCTGAGAGGTATGGGTTTTTGATCTCACCTCATGTAGACATTAATCTCATTGAGGAAGACGAACCGGCTACGTATGAGGAAGCGATACAAGATATCGATTCCGCTTTATAGAAAGAGACCATGAAGTCCGAAATGGATTCCATGTACACCAACCAAGTTTGGACACTGGTTGATGCACCAGAAGGCGTAAAGCCTATTGGATGCAAATGGATCTTCAAGAAGAAGACCGACATGGAAGGCAATGTACAAACGTACAAAGCTAGGCTTGTAGCGAAGGGGTATCGTCAACGACATAGTGTCGATTACGACGAAACTTTCTCACCCGTTGCCATGATTAAATCCATTCGGATAATGCTTGCTATTGCTGCATATTTCGATTATGAGATATGGCAGATGGATGTTAAAACCGCTTTCCTTAACGGAAACCTTTTGGAGGATGTTTATATGCAACAGCCTGACGGTTTTATCATGCCTAGACTTGCAAACAAGGTTTGTAAGTTAAATCGGTCCATTTATGGACTGAAGCAAGCATCGCGGTCATGGAACCAACGTTTTGATGAGATCATAAAAGAATATGATTTCATTCAAAACGAGGATGATCCTTGTGTATATAAGAGGTTAATAGGAGCGCACTGACATTCATTGTCCTTTATGTTGACGATGTATTGCTTATGGGCAATGACATTCCCATGTTAACATCGGTGAAAGCTTGGCTTTCATTAAAATTCTCCATGAAAGATCTGGGAGAAGCAGCCTTTATTCTAGGAATAAAGATCTACAGGGATAGATCTAGAAAGCTGCTTGGACTCTCTCAGAACACGTATATTGACAAAGTGTTGAAAAGATTCAACATGGATCAGTCCAAGAGGGGACTGTTACCATGTCACATGGCATCTCTCTATCTAAGGACATGTGTCCTAAAACTCAAGATGAGAGAAACAGCATGAGTCGGATACCGTTCGCCTCGGTAGTCGGATCGATCATGTATACCATGATATGTACACGACCAGATGTCTCGTATGCTTTGAGCATGTGTAGTCGCTATCAGGCCGATCCAGGTGATGGTCACTGGATGACAGTTAAGAACATCCTTAAGTATCTTAGACGAACTAAGGATGCTTTCTTAATTTATGGAGATGGAGAACTTGAGGTAACTGGGTATACCGATGCAAGTTTCCAAACTGATAAAGACGACTATAGTCACAATCCGGGTACATATTTTGTTTGAACAACGGAGTAGTAAGCTGGAAATCTTCCAAGCAAGAGACTGTTGTCGATTCAACAATAGAAGCGGAGTATATTGCTGCAGCTGAAGCAGCAAAAGAGGCAGTTTGGATCCGTAAATTCCTAATTGGATTAGGAGTAGTTCCGTTAGCAGCTGAGCCCGTTCCATTATTTTGTGACAATAACGGGGCTATAGCGCAGGCTAAGAACCACAGTCTCATCAACGATCCAAGCATGTTCTTCGACGTTTTCATCTGATTCGTGAGATTATACATCGTGGCGATGTGAAGATCGAGAAAGTCGCATCAGATGACAACATTGCAGACCTGCTGACGAAAGTTATTTCACAGCAAAAGTTTGAGAAGCACATACATAGTTCAGGTGTTAGATGCTTGAGTGACTGGCTATAGGCCAAGTGGGAGATTGTTAGATAATTATGACCCATAGCGTCTGTTTGTAAAAGACATTATGTTTTTGTACAAAACTGACTATGTAATATTGAAATTGCCTTTTATCATTTCGTAATTTATTTACTTTGATATATAAATGGTAAAAGTCCATATGATTAGTTCCGGATTAAGATGATATGAGACAGTATCAATCCATAAAGGTTTAATCATTAAATATCCCTAGTCGTAGTATTATCGAGACTGGACATCGATAATGCGGAATGGACTAGTATTGCACTTGTGCGCGTTGTGAGGGCATAACGGCATAGTTCTCATATGTTTAAGTATAGGATACTTATGCAAGTGCGATAGGAGGTTGTGTTTTACCGATGGTACGGAAAACAGCTTCGCTCTGGATAGACCCCGCGGAATCCCATTGGTAGTATGTATATGTGTCTATGGGAGTCCGCGTCAGGGTAGATGTATTTGGTCTTAACCTGAGACTTACATTGCTAATACTTGCGACAATCGGTAAACTTTGGTTTTGGTCGTCCAGGGCTTTAACAGGTTCTGTATACGCCTCTATTGGGTTTATCGAGAATCGTAGTGTATTGGATGTGATGTCAAGACGGAAGTATCACTCCAGACATATGGAGATGATGATCACGCAGGGATTCATAACTCGTTCTCTATTGTGTTGCAACCATCGGGATAATGTTACAAGGTCATGATTATCCGATTCAAAGAGACTAGTTTTTGATATCCGATATGTGCTTCGTACGGGGCAGACACTATTCCAGCCCCAAGCCTAGCACGTGACATCTGATACTGGATCGCAATACGAGACACTAGGTATTCTACGCCTAACATAGATTATATTCCATGTAAGATATTTCTGGAGAATTGGGTAGGCACGGTGCTTTGCTAGAAGCCAACTATGTCTTGTAAATCGGTTAGCACGTGGTACGAGGTACTCACTTTATCGGATAGTCTGATAACCGGATTTACTGCCAACATATCCAGAGATCTCTTGGGTCGCTTCCCAAGGATTCACCGATGACAGTTGACTTAAATTAGAATTAATCTGGGATTAATTTAGAGAGAGAAAATTAATTTGGGATTAATATGGGCTTTATTTAATCTGGGATAAAGTGTTCAGTAAAGTGGTTGAAAGAATTGATTTAAATTAATTTGGAATAATGGTAAAATAAATTTAATAGTTATTTGATTTTTCCTATTTAATTTATTCAAATGGGCTAAAATTAATATATCAGATATATTAAAATGAATTGGATTTTATTACGAGATTAAAGTTGGACTTTAATACGAACGAACGAATTAATTTAGAATTAGTTCGTGAACGACGTTCGTAATATATTTGCGAGGCATCGTTATTTAATTGAATTAGATTTAATTATTTAGCGACGTAGGTTCGTTTAATCGGATTAAACGGAACCGAGCCGCGAGAAATGTTCGTAGAGATATTTGAATTTCGAATTCAAATATTTGGAGCCAAGTGTGGTAGGTGTTCCCACCACACAACTACCTTGTTTTGCTTTTTGAATACCATTTACCAATCTCTACCTAGTTTTGGGTAAAAGGTGAAATGGTTTTTTTTAGTAAATGAAAAAGGCTTCTCTACAACTTTGGTAACACTTAACAAAATCAAAACAAGAAACCCTAGAAGCAATGACTTGGCCGAAAATGCTCTCCCTCTCCTCTCTTTGATTTGTTTCAAATCAACAAAAGCTAGCACTTTGGAAGTGAACAAAGGTGATAGGGAAACTACTCAAAAGCTTTGATTCATTCAAAAGCTTGGATCTTGGAGATCTTGCTCTCAATTTTTTTAAAGCTCTATCAGTCATTGTAAGTCTATTCCGCACCTTATAATGATCATATCTATTGTTGTTCATGCTTATTAGATCCTAATAATGTTCTAGGAACACTAACACTTGCATGAGTATCCAATACCCAAATATACGAGAACTATGCTGTTACGTTTCCATAACACGCACAAGTGTAATACTAGCCTATTCCGCATTATCGATGTCCAATCTCGATAATACTATGACTAGGGATATTTAATGATTAAACTTTAATGGATTAATATTGTCTCATATCTTATTAATCTGGAACTAATCATATGGACTTTTATCATTATTTATTCCGGTAATCCAATTACAAATGATAAAAGAGCAATTTCCTTTGTCACATAGTTAATTTGTACAACAACACCATATTCTGTATAAATAGTGATGCTATGGGTCATAATTATCCAACAATCTACCACTTGGCCTATAGCCAATCACTCAAGTGTCCTACACTTGAACTATGTATGGGGCGCTCAAACTTCTGCTGAGAAACAGCTTTCGTCAACGGATTTGAAAGGTTATCATCTGATGTGATTTATTCGATCATCATATCGCCACGATATATGATTCTATGAATCAGATGAAACAGTTGAAGTACATACTTGGATCGTTGATGAGACCGTGATTCTTTAGCCTATGCTGTAGCCTAGCTGAGCTGCTAACATAACTATACCTAATCTAATTAGGATTATTATAGATCCAAAATGCTTCTTTTGTTGCCTCAGCTGCAGCAATATTCTGCTTTTGTTATTTATTCGGCAACAGTATCTTACTTGGAAGATTTCCTGCTCACTGTTCCGTTATTCAAACTATATAGTACCCTTATCACGACTTATAGTCGTTTTTTATCGGTTTGGAAACTTATAGCGGTGAACCCAGTCACTTCAAGTTCTCTTTCTCCATAGTTTAAGAAAGCATCATTAGTTCTTCTAAGATTCTTAAGGATGTTCTTAATATCAATCCAGTTACTACCACTTGGATTGGACTGATTGTGACTCCATGTGCTCAAAGCATATGAGATACCAGGTCACGTACATATATTTTTTAATGTACGAGTTCTCGGAGACTGCCAACAACTTTTAGATCTATCCCAGTAGATCCTTATTCCTAGAATAAATGTTATTTCTCCCAAGTTCTCTACTGAGAATTTTCATGAAAGCCAAGCTTTCACCTATTGTATTATGGCAATGTCATTTCCAAGAAATGATATGTCATCATTATATAGGTTAATTATTATCAGTGCGCTCCCACTAACCTTCTTATATACACAAGAATCATTTTCGTTTTGAATTAAATCATATATCATTATGATTGATTACACCCAAAAATAACTTGCGGTTATCACAGTATAACTAGGGTGTCAATTCCTCAGAGAGATGGTTACGGGAACTAATTTACTTAAACAAAAACTTTAGCAATAACTTAAATAAAGAAAATGAATGAAATTGATAATATAAGATAAAAGAAAATAAAAATTATGAAAATTATACAGGAAATATCTATAGAGATAAACAGCAAAGCATCAGGAATTCCTCTTGTATCAACCTCCTGTATTCAGTTATTGATTCTTTTCATTACACAATTGAAGTTTCACATCCCAAATCAATAATTGGAAGATATTCAATTCTACTCATATTAATTTTTAGGATAATTAATGATTATTTTCTCTATGTTAACAGCACACAAAAGTTATCATTACGAGCTATCTAACGTCGATAATATACCCTCAGGCAATACTGCAGCAGAAAACCAACACATAAAACAACTTTATTAATCACAACTGATTTCACAAATCACACATATAAGAAGCATGACTGGATCTATATGGGATTTGACAAAATATAATTTCTAGGCTAATAAATCGAAGGATAATAAAGAATAACAACCATTAGTTTTATTAAACATTAAAAGATTCATTCAAGAATCAAACAGCATGAATGTAAGAAGTTTAAATACAGAAGTTCATCCTTAGCTTTGCCTAGGAGATTAGTTATCCATGGAGGAAAGAGATGCAGCCTGAATAGATTGGAGAGACGTCATGATTTCCTTGAAGGTCTTCGTTCTCCTCCCTTGATTTTGTGTTTGTGGCTCTTTTTTGTGTTTCTCCTCTGTTTCTCTTTGATTTTCTCCTCCTCCAGGGTTTAGGACGAAATTGGATTTATATAGAAAAGTCCTGAAACCCTAAATTGCATTAAAAACACACAGCATAAAATCCTGAAATCGCTGTTTCGCTTCGCGAAGCGCCATGCGTCTCGATGCTACAATTGACTAGATCTCCTCGAGTAGATGCAAATCGATATATTATGGGTCTCGTAACTCTTTCTAAATAAAAAGTTATAGCCTTTTTAAATTCAGTGCACGGCTGATGCTCCCACGTGCATCTGATATGTCTGTTAGGCTTTGCAACATATCCAATTGCTCTATTCTCCTTGATCCATTGCTTCCTATTAACAAAGAACAAAATAACTCTAATTAAGATTAAAATATGTGATAATAAAGCTGAGTTAGCAGTGTTCTAAGTACACTTTCGTGCACTTATCACAACCCTCAACCAGCTTATTGCTAGTCTCTAGAAATTCAAGCGTAAAATAAAATAAAAACTAAATAAATAAATAAAACTATCTAAGCCACTTTCGTAGGGATCACGATTGCATTTAGCGTATGCAACAAGCCTTTAAACCTCTAGGTGTCCCTAGTGGATGAGTTATAGTCTCGTGAGGGCATACAGCGACGACACCCACAAAAGTCATTCAAAACACACAATCATGCAAAAATAAAAATTAAATTATCCTAATAGTTTCACATAATTTTGTCCTCAAAGAATGTCTAATAATGAAACCAGAGAACCTTTAAGTACTTAACGTAACTCAAATCTAAGTCTTTCAATAAATCATCTAAGTCAGACTCAGAGTGTGTGTGTGTAAAGGTTCATCACAGCTTGATTCCTAGGTAAGCCAACTTAATGATTTCGTTTTAAAAATCGGGATCGATGGGTCAAACCAACCTAGATATCTCAATTAAGCTCTGTAGTTGCTTTTCTGTGCTCAATATGGTATGATTTCTCTTTTTTTTTTTTCTTTTCTTGTCTCTCTTTTCATTTTCTTCTTTTTGAATTTTGCTTTTCTTTCTTTCTCTCTTTTTTTTTTTAAAACACACCTACCCTTTACGGTAGAATTTCTCCTCATGATGGTCTTAATACTCGCCCATGGGTAGCTTCACGCTTATCGGTTATAGGTGGTTTATTTTCTTTCTTCAAAGACTTTTCTTTTTATTTTCAACCATACCATATATCATAACACAAGCAAATCAGGATAGACATCTAAGCAAACGGTCATTCATCGACATGCAATTTCTTCAACTAGTCACCTTGCTAACTACTCAGGCTTCCACTGCTAGAAACCCATAATTAAGTGCTTACGAGTCTAACATAGATAAACTACTCAAATTATCAGCTAAAAGTACATTAAATGACTTATTGTTTCTAAGATTTCACCCTAAAATAAACAACATCATCATAGGACCTATGTTTAACTATCAAAGACTAAAAAAAATAAATAAAATTTTTTTCAATTTTTTTGTTTTTTTTTATTTTTAATAAATAATAAAATAAAATGTATTTATGACAGGTTTTCATATGCATACATACACACCCCACACTTAAAACTTGCATGGTCCTCAATGTAAGATAAACATAAAGAAAATGATTAAGGAACAACACTACCAGGCGCAGAGTTGATCAGGTTCCTACTGGCAAGAGTTTGGCTGTGTGGCTGTGTAGGTTGTGCTAACTCCTGTATAAACACTCATGCAAACAATAAAAATAAAACATGCAATTAAAACACAAAAAAGTAAAACTAAAGTAAATAAAATAAATAAATTAAAATAAAATACAGAAGCAAGGGTTGCCTCCTCGCTAGTGCTAAGTTTAACGTCTTCAGCAAGACGTAACCACTTAAGCTGTCATGGTGGCTTCCATCTAGCGTATAGATGAAGGCATGAGAGAGAATGTTTGTCTAGCTGTTCCAGTTTATCCACTGATCCTCCATGGTCTGGTGGCTGAAATTTGGTACTGCACATAAGGAAAGATTTGCTCAATGTTCTTTTTAATCTCACAGGTATCATCTTTAATTGAGCATTAACTCTCATTTTCCTCATTTTTTGGTTCTTTGGGACCTGTTTTAGTTTACGGGGATTTGATTCAGGTTGAAGAGACGTTGTTCCTGGTAGGACTGTTTCTAGCATGTATGAGTAATGACACTCGTCATCACCCTATGGTTCTTTCTCGACATGAAAACTGTTAAGTTCTTGAGGAGAGGGTACCCTAACTGGGAAATATGACACTTGTTCTACCTGAGATGTGTTAACACTATTATCCTGAGGGTCACCTATAGTGTTGGAAGTATTCTGCATCCCTACCTCTTTACCGCTCCTAGTGATTATGACATTAACACCTCTTATACTGGATACCTCATGATCAGCCTGTTCCATGTGTTGCCCTTGTGGATTTGGTTGAGTCTGAGATGGGAATTTTCCTTGTTCTTCCACACTCAGGATATTAGTCAATTTAGAGATTTGACTCTTAATTTCCTTTTGATCTTCAGCTACCTGAACTATCAACGAATCAATCCTTTGATTTGTTTTATTCTAGGCTTCCACAATCACCTTCTGGGTTTCCACGAATGCTTGCACTGTATCCTCTAAAGAATTTCTAGGAACCATAGGTGCATGATACTGAGGGGTACTATAACCTCTAGGTGGTGATGTCTGACTCGGCTGATGAGACTCCTGCTTCCAACTAAGTTTGGGATGGTTTCTCCAACTAGGATTATAGGTGTCTGGGTATGGTGTGTGAGGCTTTTGATACGTCCCTAATGCATGGCATTGTTCTTCATATGTTCCTCTCATCTCACCGTACACGGGACACTCTTGGGATTCTAGCTGGGCTACTGAATGCATTGTCTTGTTGTCTTTGGCTATTAAGGCTCCTATCTGTCTAGTTAACAGCTCAACTTGTGTCTTAAAGTTATCCTCTTCCCTAAAGTGTTGTAGGTTTCTGCTAGAAGAATGTGTGTCCTATCAGTGTTATCTACGGTATTGGGACCAGTCCACGTGTGAGATTTCTTAGCTAGGTCATCTAAATACTCGAGCGCCTCATCAGGGTCTTTTTGGATAAACTCACCATTTCACATTGTCTCAATGAATTGGCGCTCCCTATGAGTCAGTCCATCATAGAAATAACTTACTAAACGCCAACTTTCATATTCATGGTGAGGACAACTAGCTAACAACTCTTTATACCGCTCCCACATTTGATAAAAGGTCTCACTGTCACTCTGGAGAAGGTGGAGATTTTTCTTTTCAAGGAATCTGTCTTATGGTATGGGAAGTATTTGTCGAAAAATACCTGGGTCATCTCGCCCCACGATCCTATTGACCTGGGTCTTAAAGAATACAACCAGCTCTTAGCTCTATCCTTAAGGGCAAAGGGAAAGAACTTAAGTCTAATTGTGTCAGTGGTTCCAAACCGGTCATGGAAGGTTGCTACTACCTCTTCAAATTCCCTAATGTGCACGTAAGGGTTCTCGCTCTCTAAACCGTGAAAAGTTGGAAGATACTGTATCATTCCAGGCCTAAAGTCTATGTGTGGTGCATTAGAGGGGAACATGATGCACGAAGGTGTAGCTATGCGAGTTGGGTGGCGGTACTCTTCAAGAGTCCTCCTAGGTGGTCTCTCGTATTCACTCATATTATGTGCGCTAGACGCTGATGGTGTAGAAAAAGGATTTTCAAATATGTTCTTAGAATCTGAGCTTTCTTATTCAGCCCTAACAATCTACCAAATATATCCATACGTCTAGACATGTAATTGAAGCTCAATTAATACGGGAAACAGGAAAAAAAAAGTATATAAATAAATAAAAGGAATAAACTAAAAATTAAAATTTAACTAAAACTAAAACAAAAATAAATTGCTAAAATAAATACTAAAATAAAAGACTATAAAAATAAAAAGAACTAATTAAAAATAAAATATTAAAATACTAAAAGAAAATAAATAAGCGAATAATAAATGAATGAAATAAAATAAAATAATAATAATAAAATGGAATGAAGTTACCGCTTCATTGTTGACTAATCAAACCTGGTCCTTTTGTTTGTAAACCGTCTCCCCGGCAACGGATCCAAATTTTGATTACGACAAAAAATAAATTGCGGTTATCGCAGTATAGCTGGGGTGTCGATTCCTCAGAGAGATGGTTACAAGAACTAATTTACTCAAACAAAAACTTTAGCAATAACTTAAATAAAGAAAACGAATGAAATTGATAATATAAGATAAAAGAAAATAAAAATTATGAAAATTATGTAGGAAATATCTATAGAGATAAACAGCAAAGCATCAGGAATTCCTCTTGTATCAACCTCATGTATTCAGTTATTGATTCTTTTCATTACACAATTGAAGGTTTCACATCCCAAATTAACAATTGGAAGATATTCAATTCTACTCATATTAAATTTTAGGGTAATTAATGATTATTTTCTCTATGTTAACAGCACACAAAAGTTATCATTACGAGCTATCTAACGTCGATAACATACCCTCAGACAATACTGCAGCAGAAGACCAACACATAAAACAACTTGACCAATCACAACTGATTTCACAAATCACACATAGAAGAAGCATGACTGGATCTATATGAGATTTGACAAATATAATTTCTGGGCTAATAAATCGAAGGATAATAAAGAATAACAACCATTAATTTTATCAAACTTTAAAAGATTCATTCAAGAATCAAACAACATGAATGTAAGAATTTTAAATACAGAAGTTCATCCTTAGCTTTGCCTAGGAGATTAGTTCTCCATGGAGGAAAGAGATGCAGTCTGAATATATTGGAGAGACGTCATGATTTCCATGAAGCTCTTCGTTCTCCTCCATTGATTTTGTGTTTGTGGCTCTTTTTGTGTGTTTCTCCTCTGTTTCTCTTTTATCTTCTCCTCCTCCAGGGTTTAGGACGAAGTTGGATTTATATAGAAAAGTCCTGAAACCCTAAATTACATTAAAAACACACAACATAAAATCTTGAAATCGCAGTTTCGCGTCGCGACGTGTGCCGTGTGTCTCGACGCGCCAGAAGCTTGAAGGATGCTACAATTGGCTAGATCTCCTCGAGTAGATGCAAATCGATATATAATGGGTCTCGTAACTCTTTCTAAATCAAAAGGTATAGCCTTTTTAAATTCAGTGCGCGCTGATGCTCCCACGTGCGTCTGATTTGTCTGTTAGGCTTTGAAACATGTCCAATTGCTCTATTCTCCTTGATCCATTGCTTCCTATTAACAAAGAACAAAATGGCTCTAATTCAGATTAAAATATATGATAATAAAGCTGAGTTAGCAGTGTTCTAAGTACACTTTCGTGCACTTATCAATGATTACATCAAAATGCTGGTTCCAAGAACGCAATGCTTGCTTCAATCCATAAATGGATCGAATTAACTTTAAAACCTTGTTTGCTTGTCTGGGTATGACAAAACCGTCAGGATGTTGTAAACATCCTCCAAAAGGTTTCCGTTTAAGGAAGGCAGTTTTTGACGTTCAACTGTCATCTTTCATAAATGAAACATACAGCATTAGCAAGCATTATCCGAATGGATTTAATCATGGCAATGAGTAAAAGATTTCGTCGTAATCAACACAATGATGATAACAATAACTTTTCACTACAAGCCTAGCTTTGTACGTTTGTATATTGTCATCCATGTTTGTCTTCCTTGAAGACTCATTCAGTACCAATAGGCAAAATGTCTTCTGGTACATCAACAAGTGACCAAACTTGGTTGGTATACATGGAATTCATTTCGGACTTCATGGCACTTTGCCATAATAGGGAGTCGATACCTTGTATCACTTCCTCATTCGTAGCCAGTTCATCTTTCTCAATAAGATTGACATCTTCATGAGGTGAGATCAGAAACCTATACCTCCCAGGTTGCTTTCTAACTCTCTCATATTTACGTGGTTCTTTTGTATTCGAATATTGTGGTACAGTTTCATCCCTGATGAACTGTTTATGTTCCGTTAAGGAATTGGTGCCTGGAATAGTATTACTTCGATTTTCATCGAGTTTTACTTTCCTCTCACTTACCACTACATATAGGTATTCCTCTTAGGAAAACTGCATGGAGAGCAATAATTACATTGTTCTCTTATGAGTTGTATAAGTACTATACTTTGGTTTCCCTAGGATAACCCACAAATTAGGCACTTATCCGATTTGGGTTTTAGTTTGGTATCATCCAAACATATGCCTAGCATTCCCAAATCTTCAGCAATGGGAAAGCTCGGTTTCTTTCCTGTTCATATCTAATATGAAATTTGTCTAACAGATTTTTATGGAACCTTATTCAAAATAAGTATTACACTGTTTAATACGTATCCCTAGAAGGAAAATGGTAGCTCAGAGTGACTCATCATTAACCTTACTTTGTCCAACAAGGTTCGGTTTCTTTGTTCAGACATACCGTCAAACTGAGGTGTTTCGGGAAGAGTCCATATTAAAATAATACTATACTCTTTCAAGTAATTGAGAAACTTATTGCTTAAGTATCTCCATCACAGTCCAATCGTGATGTTTTAATACTCATGCCGATCTATTTTTATACTTTGTGTCGAAACTCTTTGAATTTATCAAAAATTTCCTATTTATGTTTCATAAGAAAAACATAACCATAACACGATGCTACATCCGTAAAGGTTAAGAAGTATTTCTATCTATCTCTAGCATAGCTAGATATGGGCCCACTAATGTCACTATGAATGAGGGCTAACAGATCGGTGGCACTTTTACTTTTACCAAGTAAAAGGTTGTTTTAGGCACTTTGCCTAATAAACTAGATTCGTAGACATCATTTGAATTAGAATCAAATCTGTCCTAGTACTCACTCTTCGAAAGTTTGGATATACGAGTGTTGTTAATATGTCCCATACAACAATGCCACAAATAAGTCTCATCTGATTAACTCAGTTTGAGCTATTTGTTTGTCATGTTAGATGTATGAGATTCATTTATATTCTAAATATAAATACTGTTATTCACATCTAATGTGCTTATCTCAATATCATCTTTATAAAATAAAACACTTAGTGTTCTAGAATTTAAAGGTATACTCGCAACAAGTTATACTAGATTTAAAGATAATGTTTTTAGTCAAACTATGTACATTAGAATAGTTTCCTAATTTAAGTACATGCCCAAAAGGCAGTTCCTAAAATTAGGTTTCTACGGTTAAAACATAGACTCTCGTCTCATTTTCGACTCGCAGGTCAATCTCATCTGAAGCCAGTCTTCTGCTTATCAGCAGATCCCGCACATCAGTACATATGTATGTACAACACTTAATATCAAAAAATCTAATTTTGAAACCAGTAGTGAACATGTTTATGACAAACATACTTGAAGCTGGAGCTTTGCCCTGCCTTCACTTCCTTCATGTCTGCCTTGTCCATACGGCAGTCACCCTTCCAGTGACCCCGTTTGCCACAGTTTAGGCAGACATCTTGGGATATGTCTTTTATCTTCCTAGAAGATAGTGACGATTTTGCCTTTGCCCTTTTCTTCACATCCGTAGAAGCCTTTGGCCAAGCCTTGACCTTCTGGGATGTTGAGTAAGATGCACCTTGTGCTTCTTGCCCTTTTGCAAACTCTGGCTTTGTCTCATTGAGCATAGCCATTAACTCTCCAAGATTTTTCTATTGCAATTAGTACTACTAAGATCTCATGATAGATCTATGAAGATCCTTCAATTTCAATATCATATTATAAGGACCTAATCATTAGTTCTGACGAAGAAATTAAGGAGTCTTTGCGGCAAGCACAACGGATTGAGCAGTAAAGTTATCATCACATGAATCTTCTAAAGATCATGTTCTACTATTTGCTCATCTCCGGGCTTAGGCCCGAGAGTTGCTCTATCAAATAGAATAACTTCTCAGTTCTCAAGACTATCCTGATGTTCTATTCCCAATCTGAAAATTGGAGCCGTTTAAAAAATATTTTCTCCCAGGATTATGTTTTAAACACTAATCTTTCAGTTATCTTGATTCCAATAGTCTAACTATCCAATCAATGATTTCGGGTACAATTGAATATAATGATTACTATAGTCTAACTATATAGTCAACTACAATTTGATTGGTTAAATTTAAATATATTGATTACTATAATCCAATTATATAATCAACTGTAAATGAAGTAGTTTGAATATAGTCCAACTGTTTAATTAAAACAACATTTAAATATTAGTCCAACTAATATATTTACATTTAAATAATGACGAAAAATGAAATGAGCGCATATTGGCAAGTTTCTAAACGAAATTGCAAATTTAATACTTGTCTCCCATTATTTTTCGGCGAGCCTCTAACCCTCTGTGGAGTACTCGGGAAACCTAATTTCCTAGTGGGCTAGGATCCCGTTAAATAACAACCTTGACTTTGGCCAACAAGCTGTATGATATTTAACTAGGTAGATCTCTAAGATCAATTGGATCTCATCCAATTCCTAGATCCGGTAAGTGGACCTCCAAGTCCGAAACATATATAATACATATGCCAATATATCCAATATATTTTCCTAACCTTTTTCCTCTGAATCAACTAAGCCTTGGCTTTGGCACAACAAGCTTAATTATTCCAGTTAAGCTGGACCCATTGATTTTGGAAAGCTTCGTAATCGCTATCGATGGACAAGAAGTGATCTTGACTTTGGCCAACAAATCACAACTTAGACAAGACATGCGATATGGAACAAAACCTTCATGATTCAAAAAAATCCGCGATGGACAAAGGTCTTGAATTTGGCCAACAAACCAGTGCCAATCTTGGATCTTAAGAGAGAATCACTCAATGGAAGGAAAACACTTAATATTTATTGAGGGTTTTTCGCATAATTGGAAACTAATTAATTATCTTTAATTAGGACTCATCATACACCCTTAAGCATGCATTCTAAAAGCATAATAAGGCGCAATAAAATAATAATGATATTCAGATGGATATTTAACAAACTTTGTTCCTAGAACAAATCTCTCCATTTCCTCTCTCCCGATAGCACTATTCATACTTCTACCCAATTACATAATACTTCTAAAGAAACCTCATTTACATTGAGGGAATAGGTGAGAAGAGAAATATAATGAGAAAAGAGGTAACAGGCTGGACACGCAGATCCAATTAAATAAATTCTAAATTTCTTACAACAATTTCCAAAATTGCCCACACCCTTCTAATATCCATCCGATATACATTATTCATACATACATCCAAGTATTCACACATAGCATGTTATCAATCAATCTAATCCAATTAATTAATCTTTGATTAATGACCATACAATATTCAAACAACGATTTGATTTCTATGAGTCAAACTCATTTAAGAATAAATACTCAACGTATGTATTCTTGAATTATATCGAACTACAACTTCAAAGCCAATTTAAGTTATATTCAATACTAATTCATATTTAATTCCAAATTAAATAATTACACTTTTAAAGTGCCTTTTAGACTTGGATTCCAAATCCAATCTTAATGGGTCTTAAAGGCCCAATTAGTATCCAATACTATTCAATTAAAGTCCAATGGGCTTTCAATTAATTCATTAGGCATGGACTTTGGCAACCAAAGTCCAATGAGGAATCACTCTTTCCCACAAAATTAATTTTGGCCCATTAGGCCCAATCAAAATTTTAAAAGCCCAATTATCATATTTGGACTTTATGGAAATGGTTTTAGGCTCAATTGGATCCAACCAATTATCCTAAACCAAACTTGGCCCAACCAAGCCTATTAAGTCCAAATACAACAATTAAATTAATTCATTATTCCAAATCACAAATTAATTCAATTCAAGTGTAAGTAACATAACTAATTAACTAATCCAATGTCTCCAAAACACTAATTAAATCAATTAATCATGCTTATCATTTTCAATTCATGTCCAACACAAATTGAAGCAAAACAATCAATTATAACATACATATAGCTCACGGCAAAGGCAAGAATTCATCATGCAATTTGATTTCAATCAAAATAAATCAACATTGAATATACAATTCATGCCATCAACACTTCCAATTGTCAAATTTCCAAAATTCCACCATGAGCAACCTAGGGGATACATTCGACCAAGCATAAGGAAATTGGGGATTTTGATCTAATCAATTTTTCTCAATTCCTAAGATGTACAAATTCAATTCAACATCATCCAAGCTCAACCAACCCATCAATTTAAGAAAACACATACTCCAAGCATAAATTCCCAAATTAAAGTCCATAAACCCTAGATTTTAAAATCAAACTTAGGAGGCTCTGATACCATTGTAAGTGTTCCTAGAACATGCCAAGATCAACTAAGAGTGATTTATGTGTGAATTACTAAGAGAGTTGCAGAACACTCACATTGATTGGTTTAGGAGATTTCAAAACTTTCCACCTTTGTTGGATGTGTTGGAAGCTTCAGAGCTTGAAGACGAGTTCCAAACTCTCGGGTGAGTCTTCCTATCACCTTCCTTTGACTCTAAATGTGCTAGCAAGCTTGAACTTTGAAATAAAAATTCCATGGAGAAAGCCTACAAGTTTCAGCGAATGAGGGAGAGAAGAGAGAGAGATGGGTTTTGTTATTTTGTTTCTAAAACAAAAGTAATACACTTGTTGACTTGTCAAATGTGTATATGCTTTTCAAAGAGCAAAAACAAAAACAAAGTGTGTTGGAGAAGCTTTCATTAAAAGCTCTCAACCACTTCCATCATTAATATTGACTGGATGTCAATCACAAAAGGTGACATGACTTTCATCACTAAAGTGACTTGCAATGTGACTTGTGGACCCCACTTTAATTTAAAATCCGAGTGAGCCCGCAAACACATTTCGGGCTCGGGTTCGTTAATTCCGAATTAACGAATTTTCCGTTGCGATGAAATTAAATCAAATTTAATTAAATAATTATGCCTAGCAAAATTACTATTCACGTCGCTCGTAAATTAATTCTAAATTAATTCGTTTGCCCAAATTAAAATCCAATTTTAATTCTGCGTCGAAATCTAATTTCGTTTAATATATCGAATATATTATTTTATCGATTAAGTCCAAATTAATCGTTCTCTCTCTTCTCGACGAATTTAATCCCAGATAAATTCTCGTCGCAATTAATCCCAGATTAATACTTTCTCTTTGATAATTAATTCTCAGATAAATTATTTACCGTAATTAATCCCAGATTATTTTTCTCTCTCATTATTAATTCCCAGATTAATTATATGTTCGAGTCAAACCTCATCGGTGAATCTTTGGGAGGTGACCCAAGAGATCCCTGGATATGTTGGCAGTAAATACGGTCATCGAACTATCCGAATACGTGCGTACCCGGTACCATGTTTTTACTGATTTACAAGACATTGTTGGCTTCTAGCAAATCACCGTGCCTACCCAATTCTCCAGAAATATTCTTTAAAGGAATATGTAATCTTTGTCAGGCGTAGTATTCGTAGTATTGCATATTACGATCCAGTATCGGATAGTCACGTGCTAGGCCTGGGGCTGGAATTATGTTTGCCCTGTACGAAGCATATATCGGATCTTTGGTAAATAGTCTTGATAATCGGATAAACATGACCTAGTCATATTATCCCGATGACTGCAGTACATAAGAGTACTAGTTCCGTATCCTACGTGACCATTATCTCCATATGACTGAAGTGATACTTCTATCTTAACATCACACCCAATATACTACGATTCTCAATGTACCCAGAAGAGGCGTACATGGATCCTGTTAAAAGCCCCTGACGACCAAAACCAAAGTATATTGATTGTCGTAAGTATTAGCGATGCAAGTCTCAAGTTAAGACCAAATACACCTACCCTGATTCGGATTCCTGTAGGCACTGCATTTTTACATATAAGTCCCGATGATGAGTCTCGCACGGAGACACTACCTCTTTGATTGTGAAAGCCATGGGAAATAGACGTCGGAAGGGCAAAGTTGGAAATGAGCATTTGGTCGGATTCAACTCGCTTGTTTCGCTTCGGGTTCGCTTGTTGGATCTCTATTTTAAAAACACATCTCACAAATTAAATAATCAAAATACATATTAAAAATTAAATTAAAACAAATTAAATTAAACTTAAATTAAATCACATTCACAAATTAAATCACCTTCCTAAATTAAATTAAATCCCTTTCCTAAAATACATAAATCACTTCCTCAAATTAAAAGATTTCCTTATCACATACTAAATTAAAAGATATCTCCTTTAAACACACAAATCCTATTCCTTATCCAACAAGGTAAACCCCATCATTTGGCCTATAAAAAGAACCCTTAACCCACATATTCAACCCCGGCTGATTCTCAAAAAAAAACATCAAATAAACCCTAAACATTCGGCTCTCTCTCCTCTTAAATCAGCCCTCTCTCTCACACTCAAAGAACCCTTCACGCCCCTACTCACTCTCTTCCATCTCTTTTCGGCAATAACTAAATCAAAAACCCTAGAGAACTCACAACCTCTATCTTCTCTCATCTTCACAAAATAATCACAATGAAACCCTAGCTGCTCGCGCCCCCTCCTTCACCATGTGAAGACTCCAGCAGGACACGACAAAGCTCCTCCAAACTGCCGGCACCCTTCATTCAGCCCCCATGCACACGTGAGCAACCCCATTCATCACATATTGCTCTCAACACCTTACTCAAAGAACCCTCACGCCAAGCCCTCACTCTCTCAGCACACACGCATAACTCGCACTCAAAGAACCCTCATGCCATTGCACTCCAATAGCCATACACCCTACACAATCACACACCAAATGAGTAACAGCCCCTCACCAACTGACCAAATAACCAAACCTTCACTGACCGACACCAACTCATGCAAACAGACACAGCAACGTGCCACCTCATGCACGCACCATCCACCAACAAAGTAATAAAGCCCACTTCAATGACAAAAGAACCAAGTCCATCACGTCACATGCACGTAAAAAAATAAAACCTCTTACCCTTACGCCAAAGACACATCAACAGCCAAACCACGCACGTTCATACCACTAACCAAACTGCTAACTTCGACAAACCAATAGCCACAGCCTTCACGCCCACAGCTTCACGCCATCTGCCCCTTCAAGCCAACTTCACCCTTCTCACCTAGACACCTACCCAAGTCACGCATAAGCCAAAAACTGCAGCCACTTACTGCCAAAAAATTACCTCCCAAATAAGCCAAAAACAACCGCAATATAACCCAGTCCAATCACATATTTCACCCAGCAAATCAACACAAATAGCCCCTGAAACTGCCCAGATTTTAACCCGTAAACTGCACATAAAAAATGCACAAAATAGTCCCCAAAAACTGCACAAAACAGTAACAAAAACTGCCCTCGAAACCCTTCCAAAACCGCAGCCCAAACCAGTCCAAATAACCGCCAAAACAGTCCCTAAATTACCTTAAAATAGTGACCCGAAAATACAACAAAAACAGCAACGAAACAGAGTGAATACAGCAGCAGTCAAAACAGGGAAACATTGAGGAAAATGTTGGATTAGTAAACCAGAAAAGTTGCGGAACATCAACCATTCCGACGGCCGTGTAACGCGCTTTCGAGATACGATAAAAGAGGTTAGACCTGAGGGCACCTTTTTATTTATTATCTTTCGTTTATTTCGTTTATTTTAAAAATATTATTACATGAGAGTCGTTTGAAGCATGATGTGATTGTTGGATAGGCGGAATGTGTGCTCTCATTTGTGGTATATAGGATGAAAACCCGGACGTAAATTCCGTAGCCGAATCCGAATGGACGGTAGTGCAGTTTGTACTCGGGATATAATGCCATGTACCACTTAAAGAGGCACATATTTCGTTCCATCCAAACTTGTGTTTGAGCATGATGTAGTTCGTAGATTATTTATTTATTATTTAACGTATGATCTAATTTAGTTTGTTATTTATTTTCAAAGCATGATTATGTTATTTTATGCATGATATTTCATTTAGTCTATGTTTATGTTTCAATGGTTATTTTTTTATTATGGTTTAATAGTTCCATATGCTCGTTGTGTTATATTATGTGTTTGTCGTTAATGACTTACTTTCCAAGCATGCAAACTTAGATTAGGAGTTATTTTGATGAATGCATATTAGATCTAAGTTACCTTTAAGCATGAATGTTGAGTAGACTCGGTTAATTTATTGCACAAATCATATCATCACAAGTGACATAAGTAAGGGACCATTCCGAACCCAACGGTTTGAGGTTTCCCTTACGAGGGGTGAGTACGGCCTTAAATCGTATTTTCCTGGGTCACACCGGGTGGCGACTCCATGTTATTTCTCCAGTTTAGTTCCTCTGTGGACTACTCTGTACTCCCAACTAGACCGCGAGCCTGGAACAGCATCGTCAACATTCCGTGTCCTACAGTCTGGCGACTCCACTGGGATAGAGAATTGGCCCCAAAATCATGTCTTGTGATGTTTATGATTTGTGCTTTAGTTAATCGTGTCTATAGTGGGTTAATGGGGTTTAACCAAAGGCACTTTTGAGCTACGTAATGGTTTGGTGTCTTCCTTCATTCACTACCTTTCGAGGAAAAGCTGTGAAGGCACCTAGATAATCATATACTTGTAGCTTCTGTGATAGACTAATTTGGAGGACTCGTTGTTTATTCCTGACACCAAGCGATAAGAGCCTAAGGGGCTTGGGTACTTAAGAGAGCCTCGCTCCACCCTCCCTCTGGGGAATCTACAACGAGAAATCCATTTGACAGTCAGTCACACACCATAAATCGTTGGCACGTATCTTAGTGTATAAAAAAGGTGCGCTCACTTGGTCGCTTGAACCCTTGAGTGGGGAGTCCTAGTTGTGGGCAATCCTTCGTCAACGAGAGCCGTTGTCCGCACTTCTGTAAACCCATATGTGAACCATAGTTATGTATTCTAATAAGAGCCACCCCCTTTATGCTTTTGATAACCGCATGCATATTTTATCTCATACATCACGTGTATCTCATGCATCTCATTCATACATGCATCATGATAACCTCTGTGTCTTAAAGGCCATCATAGATATCCATTGGGTTAGGGATAAAAGAAGACTTGTCAAGAAGAGTTTAGCAAACGTGGATATCGGGGAAAAAGAAATCGAGAAATGAGAGAAAAGGAAAACCTTACGGTAAGGATAGAAAGACCATTGGGGGGCCTAAAAAGAAAATAAAAGAAAAAGAAAAAGAAAAAAATTGTTTGTTTTTAGTCCTTGATGGTTAGACATAAGTCCGATGATGAAATTGTTTGCTTTAGGGTGAAACCTTAGAAACGATAAACTCTTGATATGCTTTTATCCGATACTTTGAGTAATTGATCTATGTTAGACTCGTAAACGCTTGACTATGGTTCTTAGCAGTGAAAACCTGAGTAGTTAGCAAAGTGACTAGTTGAAGAAATTGTAGGTCGGTGAATGACCATTCGCCTAAATGTCTATCCTGATTTGCTTGTGCTAAGATGTGTGGTATGGTTGAAGATAAAAGAAATATCTCTAAAGAAAAGAATTGAACCACCTATAACCGATAAGCGTGAAGCTACCCATGGGCGAGTATTAGGACCACCATGAGAAGAAATGCTACCTTAAAGGGTAGGTGAGTTAAAAAAAAAAAGAATAAAAAGAAAAGAAAAAAAATGAAGTTCAAAATGAAAAGAAAAAAATAGAGACAAAGAAAGAGAAAGAAAACCATATCACATTGAGCACGAAAAAGCAATTGCAGAGCATAACTGAGACATCTAGGTTGGTTTGACTTATTGATCTCGATTTTTGAAACGAAATCATCGAGTTAGCTTACCTAAGGATTAACCTGTAAAAACCTTTGCACACACACACTTTGAGTCTGGCTTAGATCATTTATTCAAAGACTTGGATTTGAGTTGCATTGGGTGTTTTGAATGTTCTCTAGTTTCATTACTGGGCATTCTTTGAGGACGATAATATATATAACTATTGGGACTATTTCGTAGCGTACAGTATGATGATATAGAAGGCCTCACCATGTGGTTCATCTTAACCAAGTGCAAACAGCGGAGAGCAGAAAGCTAAATCAAGACTGGGGGCAGCTAGTCTACCACCTCGTGAATCCGGGACATAACAAGATATTGAGTCATGAGACCAAAGGAAACTGAGTAATCACCAAAGAGAATCGACAGAAAGGAACTACGAGCTGGCCCAAGGGGCCAAAGACTTTTGCAAGCAAGAAACACCGAGGAGCACAAGGAAGACCTAACCCATCGGAATAGGAAACGCATTCATGCATACTTGCATACACGTCATATACATGCAATCTTCGTCTTGTTTTTATTCACAAGTTTCAAAGAAAAAGAAAAAGAGAAAGCAGTAAAAAAACCAGCCAATCAGAAACAGTAATAGTACAATGTCTTCAGTTTTAGAAATGAATCAGTTTCAGCCTGGGGGTGAGGCCCACATCACTGTTAGTATGGGGAAGAGGCCATATCAGTATCAGTTTTGGGGCGTGGCCCACATCAGTATCAGTTTGGGGCATGGCCCACATCAGTATCAACTCAGGGTCGAGACCCATATTGTCAGCAGTATCAGGAATGAATCCCAGGGACAATGCCCATATTGTCAGTAGTTTTGGGAATAAATCCCAAGGCTGAGGCCCACGTCGTCAAAATTTGAAAAGAATCCAGGGAACGAATCCTAGGGCCGAGGCCCAAGTCGTCAAAATTTAGAATGAATCCGGGAATGAATCCCAGGGTCGAGGCCCACATCGTAAGAGTTTTGGAATTAATCCAGAAATGAATCTCAGGGTCGAGGCCCACATCATCAGAGTTTTGGAATGAATCCCAGGGTCGAGGCCCACATCAGCAGAGTTTTGGCATGAATCCAGGAATGAATCCCAGGGTTGAGGCCCATATTAGTATCAGCATAGGGGGCGAGGCCCACATCGGTATCAGTTTGGGGGCGAGGCCCATATCAGTATCAGTCTGGGGCGAGGCCCATGTCAACTTTAGTTTGGGGGCGAGGCCCACATCAGTATCAGTTTAGGGCGAGGCCCACATTACCATCAGTATCAGTCTTGCCGGGTATGGCACTCTGGGGGCGAGGCCCACATCTTTATCAGTATCAGTCTTACCGGGTATGACACTCTGGGGGCGAGGCCCACATCTTTATCAGAATCAGTTTTGAAGGGTATGGCATTCTGGGGGCGAGGCCCACATCTTTATCAAAATCAGTCTTGCCGTGTATGGCACTCTAGGGGCGAGGCCCATATCCTTATCAGAATCAGTCATGCCGGGTATGGCACTCTGGGGGTGAGGCCCACATCACATCAGTATCAATCTTGAGGCGAGGCCCGCATCAGTTTCAGTCTAGGGGCGAGGCCCACATCAGTATCAGTCTGGGGACGAGGCCCACATCAGTATTAGTCTGGGGCAAGGCCCACGTCAGTATCAGTTGAGGGTCGAGGGCCCACTACATCATCATTTTGAGGGTGAGGTCCCTATTTGTCAGTGGTATTGGGATGCGTCCCAGGGTCGAGGTGCCCCCATTATCGGTTGTAGTTCCAGGATGCATCCTAGGGTCGAGGGCCCACTACATCATCATTTTGAGGGCGAGGTCCCTATTATCAGTAATATTGGGATGCGTCCCAGGGTCGAGGTGCCCCCGTTGTCTATTATAGTTCCGGGATGCATCCCAAGGTCGAGGGCCCACTACATCATCATTTTGAGGGCGAGGTCCATATTTGTCAGCGCTATTGGGATACGTCCTAGGGTCGAGGTGCCCCCGTTGACGGTTGTAGTTCCAGGATACGTCCCAGGGTCGAGGACCCACTACACCAACAGCTTAAGGTCGAGGCCTGCCCCCGTTGTCGGTTGTAGTTCTGGGATGCGTCCCAGGGTCGAGGGCTCACTGCATCATCAGTTGTAGTTCCGGGATGCGTCCCAAGGTCAATGACCTACTACATCATCAATTTCTGGGCGTGTTTGTCAACGGTATTGGGTCGAGGTGCCTAGGGTCGAGGTGCCCCCGTTGTCAGTTGTAGTTCTGAGATGCGTCCCAAGGTCGATGACCCACTACATCATCAATTTCTGGGTGAGGCCCACTTTTTCAGCGGTATTGGGTCGACGTGCCCAGGGTCGAGGTGCCCCCATTGTCAGTTGCAGTTCCAGGATGCGTCCTAGGGTCGAGTGCCCACTACATCATCAGTTGTAGTTCCGGGATACGTCCCAGGGTCGAGTACCCACTACATCATCAATTTATGGGCGAGGCCACTTTGTCAGCGGTATTAGGTCGAGGTGCCCCCGTTATCGATTGCAGTTTCGGGATGCGTCCCAAGGTCGAGGGCCCACTGCATCATCAGTTGTAGTTATGGGATGCGTCCCAGGGTCGAGGACCCACTACATCATCAATTTCTGGGTGAGCCCACTTTGTCGGCGTATTGGGTCGAGGTGCCCAAGGTCGAGGTGCCCCCGTTATCGGTTACAGTTTCGGGATGCGTCCCAGGGTCGAGGGCCCACTGCATCATCAGTTATAGTTCCGGGATGGGTCCCAGGGTCGAGGACCCACTACATCATCAATTTCTGGGCGAGGCCACTTTGTCAGCGGTATTGGGTCGAGGTGCCCCCATTATCGGTTGTAGTTTCGAGATGCGTCCCAGGGACTAGGGCCCACTGAATCATCAGTATAGTTCACATTCGGTGGTTCGGGAATAAAGCCTAGGGGCGAGGCACCTCACCACCATATCCACTCAGTTCGAAGCAGTTGGCGAGCCAGGTAAGTAAAAATGCATTGCACGTACTTTGATAGGATTGTCATTGTCACACACTGCCCAAGTCCCATCAAAGTGGGGGCGAGGCACTGCATTTTTACATATAAGTCCCGATGATGAGTCTCACACAGAGACACTACCTCTTTGATTGTGAAAGCCACGGGAAATGGACGTCGGAAGGGCAAAGTTGGAAATGAGCATTTGGTCGGATTCAACTCGCTTGTTCGCTTCAGGTTCGCTTGTTGGACCTCTATTTTAAAAACACATCTCACAAATTAAATAATCAAAATACATATTAAAAATTAAATTAAATTAAAACAAATTAAATTAAACTTAAGTTAAATTAAATTAAATCACATTCACAAATTAAATCACCTTCCTAAATTAAATTAAATCCCTTTCCTAAAATACATAAATCACTTCCCCAAATTAAGAGATTTCCTTAACACATACTAAATTAAAAGATATCTCATTTAAACACACAAATCATGTTCCTTCTCCAACAAGGTAAACCCCCTCATTTGGCCTATAAAAAGAACCCTTAACCCATATATTCAACCCCGACTGATTCTCAAAAAAAATACATCAAATAAACCCTAAACACTTGGCTCTCTCTCCTCTTCAATCAGCCCTCTCTCTCGCACTCAAAGAACCTTCACTCCCCTACTCCCTCACTTCCATCTCTCTTTCGGCAATAACTAAAACAAAAAACCTAGAGAACTCACAACCTCTATCTTCTCTCATCTTCACAAAATAATCACAATGAAACCCTAGCTGCTCGCGCCCCCTCCTTCACCACGTGAAGCCTCCAGGAGCACACGACAAAGGTCCTCCAAACTGCCGGCACCCTTCATTCAGCCCCCATGCACACGTGGGCAACCTCATTCATCATATATTACTCTCAACACCTTACTCAAAGAACCCTCACGCCAAGCCCTACACCCCACACGATCACACACCGAATGAGTAACAGCCCCTCACCAACTGACCAAATAACCAAACCTTCACTGACCGACACCAACTCATGCAAACAGACACAGCAACGTGCCACCTCATGCACGCATCATCCACCAACTAAGTAATAAAGCCCACTTCAATGACAAAAGAACCAAGTCCATCATGTCACATGCACGCAAAAAATAAAACCTCTTACCCTTACGCCAAAGACACATCAACAGCCAAACCACGCACGTTCACACCACTAACCAAACTGCTAACTTCGACAAACCAATAGCCACAGCCTTCACGCCCATAGCCTCCACGCCATCTGCCCCTTCAAGCCAACTTCACCCTTCACACCTAGACACCTACCCAAGTCACGCATAAGCCAAAAACTGCAGCCACTTACTGCCAAAAAAATTACCTCCCAAATAAGCCAAAAACAACCGCAATATAACCCAGTCCAATCACATATTTCACCCAGCAAATCAACACAAATAGCCCCTGAAACTGCCCAGATTTTAACCTGTAAACTGCACATAAAAAACTACACAAAATAGTCCCCAAAAACTGCACAAAATAACAACAAAAATTGCCCTCGAACCCTTCCAAAACCGCAGCCCAAACTAGTCCAAATAACCGCCAAAACAGTCCCTAAATTACCTTAAAATAATGACCCGAAAATACACCAAAAACAGCAACGAAACAGAGTGAAGACAGAAGTCCAAAACAGGGAAACAGTGAGGAGAATGTTGGATTAGTAAACCAGAAAAGTTGCAGAACATCAACCTTTCCGACGGCCGTGTAACGCGCTTTCGAGAGACGATAAAAGAGGTTAGACCTGAGGGCACCTTTTTATTTATTATCTTTCGTTTATTTTGTTTATTTTAAAAATATTATTGCATGAGAGTCGTTTGAAGCATGATGTGATTGTTGGATAGGCGGAATGTGTGCTCCCTTTTGTGGTATATAGGATGGAAACCCGGACGTAAATTCCGTAGTCGAATCCGAATGGACGATAGTGCGGTTTGTACTCGGGATACAATGCCACGTACCACTTAAAGAGGCACATATTTCGTTCCATCCAAACTTGTGTTTGAGCATAATGTAGTTCATAGATTATTTATTTATTATTTAACGTATGATTTAATTTAGTTTGTTATTTATTTTCAAAGCATGATTATGTTATTTTATGCATGATATTTCATTTAGTCTATGTTTATGTTTCAATGGTTATTTGTTTATTGTGGTTTAATAGTTCCATATGCTCGTTTTGTTATATTGTGTGTTACCGTTTAATGACTTACTTTCCAAGCATGCAAACTTAGATTAGGAGTTATTTTGATGAATGCGTATTAGATCTAAGTTACCTTTGAGCATGAATGTTGAGTAGACTCGGTTAATTTATTGCACAAATCATATCATCACAAGTGACATAAGTAAAGGACCATTCCGAACCCAACGGTTTGAGGCTTCCCTTGCGAGGGGTGAGTGCGGCCTTAAATCATATTTTCCCAGGTCACACCGGGTGGTGACTCCATGTTATTTCTCTGGTTTAGTTCCTCCGCGGACTACTCCGTACTCCCAACTAGGCCACAAGCCTGGAACAGCGTCGTCAACATTTCGTGTCCTACAATTCCCATAAACACATAGTCATACTACCAATGGGATTCCCAGGGGTCTATCAAGAGCAAACATGTTTCCGTACCATCAGTAAACAGAACCTCCTATTACACTTACATTAGTATCCAATACCCAAATATACGAGAACTTTATGCTTCCATAACACGCATAAATGTAATACTAGCCTATTCTGCATTATCGATGTCCAATCTCGATAATAATCGATTAGGGATATTTAATGATTAAACCTTAATGGATTAATATGTCTCATATTTTATTAATCTGGAACTAATCATATGGACTTTTATCATTTATTTATTCCGGTAATCCAATTACAAATGATAAAAGAGCAATTTCCTTTGTCACATAGTTGATTTGTACAACAACACCATGTTCTGTATAAATAGTGATGTTATGGGTCATAATTATCCAACAGGTGCTGAACTAGAACTGGGGGTTCGGATCTATGCTACCGTCCAAGCTTTGAAATTATGATCTATGGCATTTATCATCCCTAGTCCTGAACTAGGATCTGGGGGTATTACGTATCACTATCCCCCAGTCTTCTATATGTGGACATATGATTTCCATCAATTCCATGTATGTATCAAGTTGCATACTGAGGTGGGTTTTTTCTATGTCTCGAAAAACATAAACTCATATTTTGGAAAATATTTCATAAACCTTAATTATCTGAAAAACAACTGTAATAAAATTATGGCTAACGCCCTACATGCTCAAAAGTAAGTTTGATATCAAAACTATTAAATAAAATCAGTTTGAGAAAAGAGGTCCACTCACTGTTGGAATCTGGCTGGCATGACTTGATAAACTAGATTAGAAACAGACTACGAAATATACTACAAAGTTAGGCAAAATTTTGCTTATTCTAGTAAGCGTTATCACTTTGAGGGTATCGTACTCTTATCATGATGTAACATGTACATACGAGTTGATATGAGACTTATAGGGTAGCCACTAACTTGTTCATGTGACACTGAGATGGTTTGAAATTGATTCAGGCAAAATTTTGACCACACATCGCGATACAGACCATTGCGCATCGTGGCGCACATCGACTAGAAACGTACCCAAACTTTTATCGTGCACATCGCGACACAAGAAACTTTCACGTTGTGATGCGTAATAAACCAGAAACATTTCTGGGAAAATTCCTAGATTGCATCGTGACACATAACATTTTGCGTCGCGATGCGGAGCGTTCTTTCAGGTCTTTTCTTCATCTTCTCATACTCAACTTAACCAACACTTCCCCAAAACATTCTACAGAAGCAATTGCCAACAATAAGTATCCAAAACACCATTAATATCATTCTCAACATTTCCTCACATCCATTCTATATACTTAATTAATCTATAACCAAAATTTAGCAATTTGGGGTTTCCCCAGAATCACTATTCCTTAACACAATCATAACTCAATCATCATCACAATCAGATTACCAACATACTACATGTTGGACAACTATGACCCATAGCGTCACTATTTGTAAAAGACATTGTGGTTTTTGTACAAATTAACTATGTGATAATGGAAATTATCTTTTATCATTTTGTAATTTAATTACTTGGAAATATAAAAGGTAAAAGTCCTTAAGATTAGTTCTGGATTGATAAGATATGAGACAGTATCAATCCATAACGGTTTAATCATTAAACATCCTAGTCGTAGTATTATCGAGAATAGGTATTGATAATGCAGAATAGATTAGTATTGCCCTTGTGCGTGTTATGGAAGTGTAACAGCATAGGTCTCATATATTTAAGTATGGGATACTTTTGCAAGTGTGATAGGAGGTTGTGTTTACCGATGGTACGGAAACAACTTCGCTCTGAATAGACCCCGCGGAATCCCATTGGTAGTATAACTATGTGTCTATGGGAATCCGCATCAGGGTAGTGTATTTGGTCTTAACCTGAGACTTACATCGCTAATACTTGCGACAATCAATACACTTTGGTTTTTTTCATCCAGGACTTTAACAGGTTCTGTGTACGCCTCTTCTGGGTTTATTGAGAATCATAGTGTATTGGATGTGATGTCAAGACGGAAGTATCACTTCAGTCATATGGAGATTATGATCACACAGGGATACAGAACTGGTGCTCTAATGTGTTGCAACCATCAGAATAATATGACAAGGTCATGATTATCCGATTAAAGAGACTATTTGCTTGTAATCTGATATATACTTCGTATGAGGCAGACACTATTCCAGCCCCAGGCCTAGCATGTGACATCCGATACTAGATCGTAATACGTAATACTACGTATGCTATGCCTGACAAAGATTATATATTCCATTAAGAATATTTCTGGAGAATTGGGTAGGCACGGTGCTTTGCTAGAAGACAAACATATATCGTAAATCGGTAAACATATAGTACGAGGTACGTATATGTTCGGATAGTCTGACGACCAGACTTACTGCCAACATATCCAGGGATCTCTTGGGTCACTTCCCGAAGGTTCACCGATGACATTTGATTCGAACATAATTAATCTAAGATTAATTATGGAGAGATTTTATCTAGGATAAAATACTACTTGTAGAGAGAGAAAAATTAATTTGGAATTTATCAATAAATTAATATATTCGATATATTAAACGAAATTAGATTTCGATGCGAAATTAAATTAGATTTTAATTCGGGCAAAACGAGTTAATTTAGAATTAATTCGCAGCGACGTGTGAATAATAATTTTGCTAGACATAATTATTTAATTCAGAATTAACGAAATTGAGCCGGAGGGAATGTGTTTGCGAGGCCACTCTGATTTTGAATCAAGTGCGGCCACACGTCACATCACATGTCACATCACATGTCACTTTAGTGATGGATGTCAAGTCATCTTTTGGTGATTGACAACCAGTCACTATTCCTGATGGTGGTGTTGTAGGCAATTAATGTCATTTTGCCTCAAAATTGGTTTTGCTTTTTGGAAAAGCTTTTACCCAATTTTTGGTAACACTTTTTGCATTATTGGTTTTGAAAAAAATAATAAAAAAGAAAAAAGAAAAACTCTCTCTCTCTCTCAAACCTCACATTCCGTGAGCCTCCTTGAAGAACAAGAAGAATTATTTTTCTTTTCTTCACTTGCTAGCACACTTCAAGAATCATTCAAGGTGTTAGGGAAACCCACCTTCGAGCTTGGAATCAACACAAAGCATGGAGCTTGTTCATCTTCAACAAACAAAAGAGGACCTTGACCGAATTCTAGAGAGCATTTTTTTGTGTTCGTCACAACCAACCATCCGATCTTTGTAAGTATGATTCTGCCATACTTTACTTTTGTATTCACATGTTTCATTGCTTGAATTATCTGGGACTATAATAGAAACCAACAATGGTATCAGAGCCTAATTTGAGCATGAAAACGATTAGGGTTCTTATGCTAAAATTTAAGTTAAAATTGATTTGAGCATGATGATTTAAAATTGATTGATTGAGTTGCTTGAATGATGATAACATAGTGTTATGCATGATCAAATTGATGAAAAAATTGAATTGGATTAATTTTCCCTAAATATTAGGCTGGCCGAATGCATGCTTACTCTAATGTCATGGTATTTTTTTCTTTTGATCATTGGATGAGCTTAAAGACTTTGGGAAATGTTGATTTGTAATTCAATCGGAGTTGAAAATGAAATCGAATTAATAACCCACCATGTCGTGAGCATTATAGCATATGATGAGATGATTTTTGACTCAATAATGTTGAACATGTGTTGATGATGACAAGCATGATTAATGAATTATATAGTATTTTTGGAAATGTTAATTTAGAAGATTAATCATGGCCTAAACACTTTGATTTATTAAATTATGAATTTGGGAAAATTAGAATTTAATCAATTGGGTTTTGATTTAGAATTGGGCTTGATAATTGTTGTATTTGGGCCTAATGGGCTTGGTTGGGCCAAGTGGTTTAGGTTAATTGGATTGGATCCAAATTGGGCCTAATCATTCCATTAAGTCCAAATTAACAAATGGGCTTTAAAGTTTAATTGGGCCTAATGGGCCGACGAAATTGGTTTCATGGCAAATAGGGTGATTCCTTATTGGGCCTTGGTATTTGGGTTTGACCCATATGACCAAAGCCCACGCCTTATAAAATCAATTGAAAGTCCATTGGACTTTAATTAACTACATTGGATGTTAATTGGGCTTTGGACTACTAAGATTAGATTGGAATCTAAGTCATTAAAGTGCATTAAAAAGTGTAGTTATTTAATTTAGAATTAAATAAAGGATTAATATTGAATACAAATTAAATTAGATTTAAATTGTAGTTTGATATAATTCAAGAATTCGTACTTCGAGTACTTATTCTCAAACGAGTTGGACTCGCGCAAATCAAATCGTTGTCTAAACATTAGATGATCACTTAATTCAAAGATTAATTAATTAGATTAGATTTATGAATAAAATGCTATGAGTGAATACATGGATGTTGTTGAATGAATAATGTATATCGGATGGATATTAGAAGGGAAGGGAAAATTTTGGAAATTGTTAAAATTAGATTTATTATTATTAATTAGACCTGCGTGTATCTCTTGATTCTTTGTAATTCTCTTCTCACCCACTTCACCTCAATGTTAATGAGTAAACATATCATATATCGTAGCATGAGTAAACCAGGATGGACATCTAGGTAAATGGTCATTCACTGATCCTCTATCTCTTCAACTAGTCATCTCACCGACTACTCAAGCTTCCACTGCTAAGATCCCATAATCAAGTGCTCGTGAGTCTAGCCGAGATCAACCACTTAGAATACCGGATGAGAGCACATCCCGCACTTATCGTTTCTAAGGTTTCACCCTACAGTAAACAATGTCATCACCGGACATATGCCTAACATCAAGGACTTCTCTCTCACTTTTTTTTTCCTCACTGGTATTCTTCTTTTCAACCGTTGTTAATGTGGGCTTCGCTCCCAGTGATTCATTCCCGAAACTGATACTGATGTGGGCCTCAACCCTGGGACTCATCCCTAAACTAATAATGATGCGGGCCTCGACCCTAGGACTCATCCCCGAAACTGATACTGATTCATTCCTAAAACTGATGTGGGCCTCCCCCGTGATTCATTCCTTGAAACTGATGACATTGTACTGCTGCTACTTATGTTGGCTTGCCGCTTTCTCATTCTTCTTTGAAACCTATGATTACAAAAACAAAACAACACAAAAAAGAATGCAGATACGTTACGTGTATGCATCCATGCATGGATGAATTTTCTATTCCATTGGGTTAGGTCTTCCGCCAATTTTGGTGACTGCTCGGTCTTCTCTTCCTCAGGTAAAATAATACTTCAATCAATCCACGTTGATCGGCTCGGTGAACTCGTTCCCTTCCAAATCTGACAGTCTCACTGCCCCATTTCCCATTATTTCTGGACTATATATGGTCCTCCCAGTTGGGTCTGAACTTTCCTCTCGGGTCCGTTGTCAATGGCTTCGACTGCTTAAGCACCAGATCATCCTTTTTGATCTTAGTAGTACGTACCTTTTTATTGAATGCTCGAGCCAACATTTTGTAGTATATCTGTATGTGATGTAAGGATTTCATCCTCTTCTCATCGAGCAATGCTAACTGTTCAAACCTCTACAAGTCACATTCTTGCTCGGGTAAATCTGCTTTTGCTAACAACCGCATGGACTGTATCAAACTTCCACTGACAATACTATTTCCATCCCGTAGACCAACGAGTAAGGCGTGGCTCCTGTTGCCATTCTCCTTGAAGTTATATATCCCCACAGGGCGTACAATAGTTTGTCAGCTTAATCTTTATAGTTCTCCATCATCTTGGCTAGTATCCTCTATATCGTCTTATTGGCTGCCTTGACCCATTTGCCTACGGCCTGTACGGTGATGACTTGTGATGTCCTATCCCGTACTTCTATAGCATTGCCTTCATTTCTCCTTGAAACTGTACTCCATTGTCTGTCATTATATGATGCCGCATCCCGTACTGGTAAATGATGTTTCGGGCTATGAACTTTGCCATCTGCTGTGCTGTGACGTTGCGAAATGACTCGGTTTCCACCCACTTCGAAAAGTATTTTACTTCCACTACTATGAAGCGATGTACATTTGATGTGTGCGGTCGAATTTCTCCGATCATATCAATTCCCCATGCTGAGAAGGGCCACGGCTCCAACAGCCCATGCAACTCTGTATGTGGCAAATTATTCAAATTACCGTGTGCTTGACAAACATGACAAATGCTTTACCAGCTTTGCACAGTGTAGACAACAGAACCTGGGCGACGCATGCTGTTCTAGACTCAGGGCCTAGTTGAGAGTACGGAATAGTCCGCGGGGGACTAGACCGGAGAATAATGGAGTCGCCACCCGGTGTGAACCGGGACAAAGATTTAAGGCCGCACTCACCCCTCGCAAGGGAAGACCTCAAACCGTTGGGTTCGGAATGGTCCCTTACTTATGTCATTGTGATGATATAATTTATGCAATAAATCGACCGCATCTACTCAATGATCATGTTCAAGGTTACCTAGATCTAACATGTTTTCGTCTAACTAACTCCTAACCTAAGTTCGCATGCTTGAAAATAAATCTTTAAACAATAAACACGCAATATCACACATTGAACAAATTAAGCCATCGAACCAATGCAAACAAATAATGACTAAAGCATAAATATAAAACTAAACTAAACGTCATGCATAAAACGAACATATCATGCTTTAAAATTAAATAACGAAACTACGTTAAAACATGCTTAAAATAATAAATAAACAACCTAGAACTACATCACGCTCGAATACAAATTTGGATGAGACGAGATACGTGTATCTTAAGTGGTACGTGGTATTGTATCCCGAGTGCAGACCATACTACCGTCCATTCGGAATCGGCTATGGAATTTACGTCCGGGTTTCCATCCGATATACCACAAAAGGGAAACACATATCCCGCTCATCCAACAATCACATCATGCTTCAAACGACTCTCATGCGATAATATTCTAAAATAAATAAAAATAAACAAAAGAAAATAAGTAAAAGGTACCCTCAGGTATAACCTCTTTCGTCAATCTTTGGAAGTGCTTTCCAAGTCCGTTGGAAGGCGAATGATCCGAAACTTTTCAAGATTGTTTGCTCACTGTTTTCCTTGCTGTTTTGATGCTCGGGCTGCTGTTTTACCTTCGTTTCACCGCCGTTTGGTCGCTGCGTTTCAGGTCACTGTTTTGGGCGTTTTTGGACTGTTTTGGTGTGATTTTGGTGGTCTCGGGAGGTGCGTTTGTAAAGGTTTTTTGGGGAAACTTTTTGGGGATTTCTGGGATGGTTTTAAGATGGTTTTAGGACTGTTTTGGAGGCTAAAACCGCAACAGAATCAGACCAGAACAGAAGACTAAATTCGGCAGTTCACCAGTGCAGTGAAGCCGTTTTCAGGGGCTGTTTTGGCGCCGATTTGGAGCTGCTTTGGGGGGTGTTTTTGCGGAACTTAAGGGCTGGAAATAAGGTTTATTTGAGGGTGTTTTAGGGCTGTGAATGGGGGCTGGAACTCGGCAATGGAGGGTTAAGTTTAGGGCTTGGGCGTGAAGGGTGTTGATGATGGAGGGAAGGGGCGGCAATGGAGGCTATTGGATTTTGAAGGTGCGGCAATGGAGGGTTCAGGGGGATGCTTGGGCGTGTAATGGAGGCTTAAGAGAGTGCTTTGGGCGTGTGAGGGAGATATGTGAGCTAGGGTTGTGAATGGGGGGTGAAGGCCTCTTTTTATAGGCAAAGGGGAAAGGCTTTCCTTTTTAGATTAGGAAGGAATCTCCTAATTGGTTTCTAATAAGGAATGCATCTCCTAATTAGGATTTGGGATTGGATTTGATTTGGTAATGATTTTATTTGATTTCTTTTATTTAGGTAAGGATAATCAAGATTTTGACATGTGATTAATGTGCAATTTACCTAAATAAATGGGCAATGGGCGTGAATTACATCTAATGGGCATGGGTTTGGTTTGACTTGGGTTGACTTGGTTTGACTTGGGTTGACTTGGGTATTTGGGCTTGGTTTGGATTAGGTATGTGGTCTAGGGGAGTTTTGGGCCTAAGGTGAGCTTAGAAACGGAGGTATAGCAAGCAACCGAAGCGAAACAACTCGGAGCAATCCATAAAAAAATAGTGTTTTCCAACTTTACCCTTCCAACGTTCTTTTCCTGCGACTTTCATGACTAAGAGGGAGTTGTCTCCATATAAGACTCCTCATCGGGTGTTATGCAAAAATGCAATGTCTACAGTCGCCCCCACTTTGATGGGACTCGTGCAGTGTGTGACAATGACAGTTCTATCAAAGTACGTGCAATGCATTTTACTTACCTGGCTCGCCAGCTGCCACCTGACTCACCATGCTGTGTTGAGTTGATGTTGTTGAGGTGATTCGACCTCTGGTCCATTCCCGAACCGCTGATGTGCTGTGGTGTGGTGCAGTCCATTCCCGAACTGTCACCGTGTTGTGGTCCATTCCCGAACCGATCTCCATTCCCGGAGTGTTGTTGTGATGTGATGTGATGAAGTCCATTCCCGAACTGTCATCGTTGTGGTCCATTCCCGAACCGATCTCCATTCCCGGAGTGTTGCTGTGTGATGAAGTGATGAAGTCCATTCCCGAACTGTCATCGTTGTGGTCCATTCCCGAACTGATCTCCATTCCCGGAGTGTTGCTGTGATATGATGTGATGAAGTCCATTCCCGAACTGTCATCGTTGTGGTCCATTCCCGAACCGATCTCCATTCCCGGAGTGTTGCTGTGATATGATGTGATGAAGTCCATTCCCGAACTGTCATCGTTGTGGTCCATTCCCGAACCGATCTCCATTCCCGGAGTGTTGCTGTGTGTGATATGATGTGATGAAGTCCATTCCCGAACTGTCATCGTTGTGGTCCATTCCCGAACCGATCTCCATTCCCGGAGTGCCATTTCGGCGTGCTCATTCCCGAGCTGTCCATTCCCGGACTGTCCATTCCCGGACTAAATCTCCATTCCCGGAGTGCCATTCTCGGCGTGCTCATTCCCGAGCTGTCCATTCCCGAACTGTCCATTCCCGGACTAAATCTCCATTCCCGGAGTGCCATTCTTGGCGTGCCATTCTCGGCATGCTCATTCCCGAGCTGTCCATTCCCGGACTGTCCATTCCCGGACTAAATCTCCATTCCCGGAGTGCCATTCTCGGCGTGCCATTCTCGGCGTGCTCATTCCCGAGCTGTCCATTCCCGGACTGTCCATTCCCGGACTAAATCTCCATTCCCGGAGTGCCATTCTCGGCGTGCTCATTCCCGAGCTGTCCATTCCCGGACTATAATGATCTGATGTAATAAGGGCCTCGCCCCAGAATGCCATCCTCGACAGAAACTGAAATTGATGTGAGCCTCGCTCCCATAATGTCATTCTCGGCAAAAAAAACTGAAACTGATGTGAGCCTCGCTCCCAGAATGCCATTCTCGGCAGAAACTGATGTGACATGGGCCTCGCCCCCAGAATACCATTCTCGGTAGAAACTGAAACTGATGTGAGCCTCGCTCCCAGAATGCCATTCTCGGCAGAAACTGATGTGCTATGGGCCTCGCCCCCAGAATACCATTCTCGGTAGAAACTGAAACTGATGTGAGCCTCGCTCCCAGAATGCCATTCTTGGCAGAAACTGATGTGATATGGGCCTCGCCCCCAGAATACCATTCTCGGTAGAAACTGAAACTGATGCCACTGATTCCTCTTAGCATATCGTAATTCCTCTCATAAGATAATCTTTGATATTTGGATATATTTTCGTCCTCAACGAATGCTTGGTGTCAAAGCCAGAGAATCTTCAAAGTATCCGACATGCTCAACTCCGATCGTCTGAATAGGTGATCTAAACTAGACTCCTAGTGTGTGTGTGCCAAGGATCTTTCACAGCTTATTCCATAAGCAAGCCAACTCAATGATTTCGCTTCGGAGAATCGGATCAGGGGTCTAACCAACCTGAATGTCTTAATCACATTCTGTGATTACTTCAGCATACTCAATATGATACGGTCTTCTATATTGCCACTCTTGTCTCATTCTTTTCATTCGGAACTTTTTTTTTTCTTTTCTTTATTTTCTCTTTTCTTTTCTGACACACCTACCCTTAAGGTAGCATTTCTCCTCATGGTGGTCCTAATACTCGCCCATGGGTAGCTTCACGCTTATCGGTTATAGGCGGTCTTTTCTTTTCTTTTCTTTCTTTTCTTTTCTCGCAGAGACATTTTGTTATTTCTGACCATATCATATATCATAGCGTCTGTAATTCAGGGTGGACATCCAGGCAAACGGTCATTCACCGATCTCCTGTCTCTTCAGCTAGTCATTTCGTCAACCACTCAGGCTTCTATTGTTGAGATCCCATATTCATGTGCTTTATGAGTCTAATCAAGATCAATCTATTCAGCATACCGGCGAAGAACACTTCCAGCACTCATCGTTTCTAAGGCTTCAACCTATTGCACACAATGTCATCACGGACATATATCCAAATTACCGAAGACTTCTTTCTCACACTTTTCTTCTTTTTTTTTTTTTTTTACACTCACTCACTTACTCAAAGGAATTCTTCCTTTCTACTGCTGACCATTGTGGGCTTCGCTGTTGGATAATATGACCCATAGCGTCACTATTTGCACAGAACATTGTGTTGTTGTAGCAAATTAACTATGTAACAAGGAAATTGCACTCTCGTCATTTGTGATTAGATCACCATAGATATATAAATGAAGAGAGGTCCCTATGATTAGTTCCTGGATTGAGATGATATGAGACAGTATCAGTCCATGAAGGATTAATCATTAAATATCCCTAGCCGTAGTATTATCGAGACTGGACATCGATAATGCGGAATAGGCTAGTATTGCACTTGTGCGCGTTGTGAGGGGCACAACGGCATAGTTCTCATATATATAAGTATTGGATACTTATGCAAGTGCGATAGGAGGTCGTGTTTCACCGATGATACGGGAAACAGCTTCGCTCTGGATAGACCCCTCGGAATCCCATTGGTATTATGACTATGTGTCTATGGGAGGCCGAAATCAAGGTAGGTGTGTATAGTCTTAACCTGAGACTTGCATCGCTAATACTTACGATAATCGATAAACTTTGGATTTGGTGGTTGGGGGCTTTGACCGGTTCTGTGTTCACCACTTCTGGGTTTATCAGAGAGTCGTAGTGTATTGGATGTGATGTCGAGACGGAAGTATCACTCCAGTCATATGGAGATGATGTCAGGCAGGATACGGTACTAGTGCTCTTGAGTGTTGCGCAACCAATCGGGATATTGTGACTAGGTCATGTATATCCGATTATAGAGACTATGTTACCAGACATCCGATATGTGTTTCGGACGGGGGAGACACTTATCCAGCCCCAGCCCTAACACGTGATTATCCGATTACTGGGCCGATACGCACAATACTTAGTATACTACGCTTGATATAGATCTATATATTCCTAGAAGAATATTTCTGGAGAATTGGGTAGGCATGGCGCTTTGCTAGAAGCCAACCTTGTCTTGTAAATCGGTATAAACGTAGTACAAGGTACTTACGTGTTCGGATAGTCCGACGACCGTATTTGCTGCCAACATATCCGGAGATCTCATGGGTCGGTTCCTGAAGATTCACCGATGACGTATTACTCGCACTTTGATTAATCTGGGATTAATTAGAAGAGAGAGATAGAATTAATCTGGGATTAATTCGATGAGAGAGAAAATTAATCCGGGATTAATTATGGAGATATTTATCTAGGATAAAATATTAATTAAAGAGAGAGAGCGATTAATTTAGAATTAATCGATAAAATTAATATATATTCGATTATTAATCGAAATTGGATTTTGATGCGGAATTAAAATTAGATTTTAATTCGGGCGAACGAATTAATTTAGAATTAATTCGTTGGCGACGTGAATAGTGAATTCGCTAGGCGTAATCACTTAATTACGACGCGACGGAAAATTCGTTAATTTGGAATTAGCGAACCCGAGCCCGAGAGTGATTGCGAGCGCACTCGCATTTCGAATCCGAGTGCGGCACGCAAGTCACATCAAGTGTCAAATCGCTAGTCGCGTCAATCGTCAAATCAATTGTCACTTTGAGTGATGTGACTTGACAACATGTCACTTTATTAAAGTTAAAGTGATGTGATGTGATTAAAGTAAGTTGAAATGATGATAGCTTTTTGCTTTTTTGACTTTTGGATTTGGTAAATGTAAAGGCTTTTATTTTTGATTTGGTTTTGGGAAATAAAATATAAATATAAGAAAAACATTTACTTTTCTCTCTCTCAATTCACGGTTTCACAGAAAATAATCTCCCTCCATTTCTTCTTCTCTCCTTCACGGTTTTGGAACCGTTTTCTTCCTCTTTTGTTCTATTTCTGCCGAGCAAATGAGAGAAGCAAGATAATGATTTTGTGTTAAAAAATCAAGTGCTAGCACACCTTGAGTGATACATAGGTGATAGGGAAGTGATTCTTTGAGCTTGGAAAGCTTGAAGCTTGGAGCTTCAATGGAGTCCATGCATGGCCGAAAATTGGTGGAGTCCAAACCAGTCCAAACCGAGCAGCCCACTGTGAAGGAAGCTACTGCCGAGCTCAATGGAGGATGAATACGCATCTTGTGTTCTTCCTAGCATCAAACCCATCAATGTGAGTATATTCCGCACCTCCTTTGATGTGTTCATATGCGGTTTTTATGCATGATTTGTTGATCTTGGGACATGTATTAAACTCAACAATGGTATCAGAGCTCTTGATGCATGAAAACCGATTTAGGGTTCTTGAGCATATTTGGGGCTTTTTGATTTTAGCTTGATTCTGACAAATTGATTCTTTAAGAATGCTTATATTTGATTGAATTTGAGTTATATGTAATCAATTTGATAAAAAATTGATTGGATTGATTTTCCCCAATGTGCTTATTTTGGTAGAAACTTAATTTGGGTAAACTCTATTTAGGCATGATTTGGTTGAATTGTTGATGAAGTATGCTTGAATAAGGTTGAATTGAAGTTGTGCATGATCAATTTCAAGAAAATTGGATTAGATCAATTTTCCCAATTCTTTAGGTTGAACATGAAACTTGAAATTGGGTAAAATGTGTTTGAGCATGTTTTAATTCAATTGGATGTTTAAGTATGCTAGAACATGTTTAATTGAGATTGTGTGTGGTCAATTTCATGAAATTGGATTGGATTCAATTTTCCCCAAATTGGAGGCTTGGCCGAAAATTGGAAGAACCTAATGTCTTGGTAATTTTGTTTTGTTTGATCATTGGATGACTTAAAACAATTGGTGAATGTTGTTTTGAAGTTCAATTGGATTGAATTTTGATTTAGAACATTTTTCCCTTTTAAAGTGGCTTGGCCGAATTCTATGGAACATGAAATTCTTTGTGATTTTTTGTTTTAATTCATTGGATGAATGAATTGATTTGGGAAATTATGATTGTGGACTCAATTGGATTGAAACCGAATCGGATTAAAAACCCCTAATTGCCGAGACTTGAAGCATGTTAATTGGGTTTGATTTTAATTGAATTGTGTTGGACACTATTGGTTGTTAAAGTGCATGATTAATTAGGCTAATGATGTTTTAGAAATGTTAATTGGGTAATTGATTATGTAATACACTTAGGTTAATTAATTGTGAAATTTGGAATTTTATAAGTTAATTAATTAGGGCTTGATTTTGGAAATTGGGCTTGTTAGGTTGTAATTGGGCTTTTGGGCTTTGTTGTAACAAAGTTGGGTTTAGGCAAAATTGGTTGGATCCAATTAAGCCCAAAACCGCATCCATAAAGTCCAATTATGACTTAATGACCTTAATTATTTAATTGGGCCTAATGGGCCAAAATTAATTTAAAGGCTTATGGGGTGGTAACTCCCGGATTGGGCTTTGGTTATCGGTTTGACCCGAGTTGACCAAAAGTCCACGCCTTAAGAAATTAATTAAAAGCCCATTGGACTTTAATTAAATAAACGTTTGACGTTAATTGGGCTTTGAGACCCATAACGATTGAATTTAGAATTTAAATCGTAGAAGGTTCGTTAATAATAGTGTAATATTTAATTAGAATTAAAATTAAATAGTGAATTAGAATTAAATGCGTATTAAATTGGATTTAATTATGTAGTTTAATTTAATTTGAGAAATCGTATTTTGAGTACGTATTCGCAATACGAGTTTGACTCGAAACAAAATCAAATCTTTGTTTGAACATTGGATGATCACTAATAATCAAGATTAATTAATTTGATTGATTGATTGATAACATGCTTGTATGAATACATGGTTGTGATGTTTGAATAATGTATATCGGATGGATATTAGTCGGGTGGGACAATTTTAGAAATTGTTGTAATAAATTTGATTTATTAAATTGGACCTGCGTGTCCAGCCTTATCACCTATATACTCTTTGTATTCTCTTCTCACCTATTCCCCTCTATGTATATGAGGTTTCTTTAGAAGTGTAGTGTAACGGGTAGAAGTAAATACAAGTGCTAGTTTTGGAGAGAGAAAATGAGAGATTTGATCTAGGATCAATGTAAAGTATCCATCCGCATATCATTATTATTTTATTTTATATACGCTTTATTATGTGTTTAGAATGCATGTTTAAGGGTGTATGATGATGAGACCTTAACAAAGATAATAAATTGGTAGCCAATTTGCACGCGAAAATCCCTCAATCTATATTAAGCGATTATCCTTCCATTGAATGATTCTTGTTCAAGATCCAATTGGCATTGGTTTGTTGGCCAAAGTCAAGACCTTGTCAATTGGATGTATTTGAACCATGAGAGTTTTGTTCCACATCGGTGTCTAGTCCAAGTTGTGATTTGTTGGCCAAAGTCAAGATCACTTCTTGTCCAAAGACATTGATTACGAAACTTTCCTTGTCAATGGGTCCCGCTTAACTGGAATCATTAGGTTTGTTGTGCCAAAGCCAAGGCCTAGATGATTCGGAGGATAAGGTTAGGAAAATGTATTAGATACATTGGCATAAGCAATATGTTTAGGACTTGGATGTCCACCTAACCGGATCTGGGAATTGGATTGGATCCAATTGATCTGTGAGATCTACCTGGTAAGTAGCATACAGCTTGTTGGCCAAAGTCAAGGTTGTATGTTATTTAACAGGATCCTAGCCCACTAGGAAACACGGTTTCCCGAGTACTCCACAGAGGGTTAGAGGCTCGACGAAAAATAGTGGGAGGCAAGTATTGAATTTGCAACATTCGTTCAATTACTCGCTAAACACGCTCATTTATATTTTTCTCGTCACATTAATTAAATGTTAGTTGGACTAATATTTAAATTGTTGTTTTAATAAACAGTTGGACTGTATTATAGTTGATTATATATAATTGGATTATATTAATCAATATATTTGAATTAATTAATTTCAGTTTACAGTTGATTTTATAATTGGATTATAGTAATCAATGTAATTGAGGTTAATTAATTTGGATTATATTTGATTATATAGTTGGACTATTATAATCATTATAATAAATAGTACCACTAATCGTTGATTAAATAGTTGGACTATTGTAATCAAGATAAAATTGAAAAGTTGGGTATTTAAAATATAATCTTGGATTAAAATATTTTAAATGATTTAATTTTCAAATTGGAGTAATTTCAAGATGGTCTTGGAAATTAATAATTTATTTTATTTGATAAAATTTTGGAAATTAATAGTTTATTTTATATGATAAAATAATGAATTATGGATTAGGTCTTCTAGGAAGATAATAGGACAAATCCTAAGAAGGAATTGAAGACGAGCAAGGCTCTTACTTCAAATATGTTTGTCATAATTATGTTCACAACTAGTATTGAAATTGGATTTTAAATACTTAGTGTGATACATAAATATGTACTGTTGTGCAGAATCTGCTTTAAGCAGGATACTGACTTCAACTGAGATCACTCTGCGAATAGTAAACGGGACGATAGTCGCTGTTTTAACCGTAGATATCTAAATTTAGGAACTGCCTTCGCGTTAGTACTTAAATTTAGAAACTGTTATAATGTAACTAGTTTGACTAGAAACATTATCTCTATATCGCGTATAACCCGCTGCGGGTGTACCTTTATATTCTAGAACACTAAAGTGTTTTATTATATAAAGATGATATTGAGATAAACACATTAGATGTGAATAACAGTATTTATATTTTGAATATAAATAATATCTCAAATACATAACATGACAAATTAATAGCTCAAACTGATTTGATCAGTTAAGAAACTTAATTGTGGCATGGTTGTCAGGGACACCACTAAACAAGAATCGTATATCCGCACTTCTGAAGAGCGGGTACTAGGACTGATTTGACTATTCAAATAAAGTCTACGAATCTAGTTTATTAAGCAAAATGCTTAAAACACCTTTACTCGGTAAAAGTGAAAATACCACCGATCTGTTAGCCCTAGTTCATAGTGAAGCAAGTGGGCCCGTGTCTAGCTAGGCTAGAGGTGGATATGAATATTACGTGACCTATACGGATGTGGCATCGCGTAATGGTTGTGTGTTTCTTTTGAAGAACACAAATCGAAAACTTTTATAGTTTCGACACGGAATAAACAAACAGATCGGTTATAGTATTATACCATCACGGTAAGACCGTAATTAAAAAATACTTAAGCAGTAAGTTTCTCGTATACTTGAAAGAGTATAGTATTCTTTCAATGAGGACTCCTCTCGGAACACGTCATTTTGACGGTGTGTCCGAACAGGATTAACCGAATTTTGTTAGACATAATAAGGTTAATCACGAGTCGCTTTGAGCTACCATTTCCTTCAACGGATATGCTTTAAACAGTGCAAGAACTTATTTTGAACAAGGTTCCATAATAATCGGTTTGACAGATATCATATTAGATATGAAAGGGAAAGAAACCGAGTTTCTCATTCCTGACTATTTGGGTATGCTTGGCATATGTTTGGATGATACCAAACTAAAACCCAAATATGATAAGTGCCAATTGTAGGTCATCCTAGGGATACCATAAGTATTGTACTTAACACCTCACTAGAGAACAATTAGATTGTTGCTCACCATGCGGTTTTCCTAAGAGGAATACCGATATGCAGTGGTAAGTGGGAGGATAGTATAACTCGATGAAAATCGGAGTAATACTGTTATAGGCACTGAATCTTAATGGAACATATAGAGTTCATCAATGATGAAACTATACCATTAATCTTCAAATACACGAGAACAAAGGAAGTGATACGAGGTATCGACTCCCTATTATGACAAAGTGTCATGAGTCCGAAATGGATTCCATGTATATCAACCAGTTTAGATACTAGTTGATGTACCACATGGCATTGTGCCTATTGGTACTATAAGTCTTCAAGGAAGACGTACATGGATGGCAATATACCAACGTATTAAGCTAGGCTTTTAACCGAAAGGTATCGTTATCGACATTGTGTTGATTACGATTCAACCTTTTACCTATTGCCACGGTAGATCCATTTGGATGATGCTTGCTGACGCGAGCATAAGTTCTTGGAATTATCATTTTGATGCAATCATAATGGTGTATGATTTAATTCAAAATGAAAATGATTCTTGTGTAAATAAGAGGGTTAGTGGGAGCGCACTGACAGTGGTTGTCCTATAAAATAATGATAATACGTCATTTCTTGGAAATGATATTCCCATAAAATATATGTCGGGGAAAGCTTGACTTTCGAAATACTCTCCGTGGGACCGTACATTGAAAAATGTACAAAACCTGGTGTATCATACGCTTTGAGCATATGGATTCACAAACAGGCTAATCCGAGTGATAGTCACTGGATTGATGTTAGGAACATCCGTTAGTTTCTTAGAGAACTAAGGATGCTGTCTTAGTCTATGGAGAAGGAGAACTTGAAGTGACTGGGATCACTATAGCAAGTTTCCTATAGCCGATAAAGACGACTAAAAGTCGCAAACGGTACTATACAGTTTGAATAACGGTGCAGTAAGCTGGAAATCTTCCAAGCAAGATACTGTTACCGAATAAACAACTCATGCGGGTTAATTGCAGCAGCTGAGGCAGCAATAGAAGTCATTTGGGTCGATACATATCTAATTAGATTAGATACAGTTCTGTTAGCAGCTGAGCTAGGCATCAGCACAGGCTAAAGAATTAATGGTCTCATCAACGATCAGATATATATACTTCTATATCATCTGATTTGTTCGGATCATACATCGTGGCGATGTGATGATCGTATAAATCACGTTAAATGATGATCAAACAAATCCGCTGACGAAAACCTTTCCACAGCAATTTGAGCGAACCTTACATAGTTCGGGTGTTAGACACTCGAGTGACTGGCTATGTGCCAAGTGGGAGATTGTTGGATAATATGACCCATAGCGTCACTATTTGCACAGAACATTGTGTTGTTGTAGCAAATTAACTATGTAACAAGGAAATTGCACTCTCGTCATTTGTGATTAGATCACCATAGATATATAAATGAAGAGAGGTCCCTATGATTAGTTCCTGGATTGAGATGATATGAGACAGTATCAGTCCATGAAGGATTAATCATTAAATATCCCTAGCCGTAGTATTATCGAGACTGGACATCGATAATGCGGAATAGGCTAGTATTGCACTTGTGCGCGTTGTGAGGGCACAACGGCATAGTCTCATATATATAAGTATTGGATACTTATGCAAGTGCGATAGGAGGTCGTGTTTCACCGATGATACGGGAAACAGCTTCGCTCTGGATAGACCCCTCGGAATCCCATTGGTATTATGACTATGTGTCTATGGGAGGCCGAAATCAAGGTAGGTGTGTATAGTCTTAACCTGAGACTTGCATCGCTAATACTTACGATAATCGATAAACTTTGGATTTGGTGGTTGGGGGCTTTGACCGGTTCTGTGTTCACCACTTCTGGGTTTATCAGAGAGTCGTAGTGTATTGGATGTGATGTCGAGACGGAAGTATCACTCCAGTCATATTGGAGATGATGTCAGGCAGGATACGGTACTAGTGCTCTTGAGTGTTGCGCAACCAATCGGGATATTGTGACTAGGTCATGTATATCCGATTATAGAGACTATGTTACCAGACATCCGATATGTGTTTCGGACGGGGGAGACACTTATCCAGCCCCAGCCCTAACACGTGATTATCCGATACTGGGCCGATACGCACAATACTTAGTATACTACGCTTGATAGATCTATATATTCCTATAAGAATATTTCTGGAGAATTGGGTAGGCATGGCGCTTTGCTAGAAGCCAACCTTGTCTTGTAAATCGGTATAAACGTAGTACAAGGTACTTACGTGTTCGGATAGTCCGACGACCGTATTTGCTGCCAACATATCCGGAGATCTCATGGGTCGGTTCCTGAAGATTCACCGATGACGTATTACTCGCACTTTGATTAATCTGGGATTAATTAGAAGAGAGAGATAGAATTAATCTGGGATTAATTCGATGAGAGAGAAAATTAATCCGGGATTAATTATGGAGATATTTTATCTAGGATAAAATATTAATTAAAGAGAGAGAGCGATTAATTTAGAATTAATCGATAAAATTAATATATTCGATATATTAATCGAAATTGGATTTTGATGCGGAATTAAAATTAGATTTTAATTCGGGCGAACGAATTAATTTAGAATTAATTCGTTGGCGACGTGAATAGTGAATTCGCTAGGCGTAATCACTTAATTACGACGCGACGGAAAATTCGTTAATTTGGAATTAGCGAACCCGAGCCCGAGAGTGATTGCGAGCGCACTCGCATTTCGAATCCGAGTGCGGCACGCAAGTCACATCAAGCGTCAAATCGCTAGTCGCGTCAATCGTCAAATCAATTGTCACTTTGAGTGATGTGACTTGACAACATGTCACTTTATTAAAGTAAAGTGATGTGATGTGACTTAAAGTAAAAGTTGAAATGATGATAGCTTTTTGCTTTTTTGACTTTTGGATTTGGTAAATGTAAAGGCTTTTATTTTTGATTTGTTTTTGGGAAATAAAATATAAATATAAGAAAAACATTTACCTTTTCTCTCTCTCCAATTCACGGTTCACATGAAAATAATCTCCCTCCATTTCTTCTTCTCTCCTTCACGGTTTTGGAAACCGTTTTCTTCCTCTTCTTGTTCTATTTCTGCCGAGCAAATGAGAAGCAAGATAATGATTTTGTGTTAAAAAATCAAGTGCTAGCACACCTTGAGTGATACATAGGTGATAGGGAAGTGATTCTTTGAGCTTGGAAAGCTTGAAGCTTGGAGCTTCAATGGAGTCCATGCATGGCCGAAAATGGTGGAGTCCAAACCAGTCCAAACGAGCAGCCCACTGTGAAGGAAGCTACTGCCGAGCTCAATGGAGGATGAATACGCATCTTGTGTTCTTCCTAGCATCAAACCCATCAATGTAGTATATTCCGCACCTCCTTTGATGTGTTCATATGCGGTTTTTTATGCATGATTTGTTGATCTTGGGACATGTATTAAACTCAACATTCGCCCCCTGGGATCCATTCCCCAAAACTCAAACTCAAGGTGGGCCTCAACCCATAATTCACCATGAACCTTAACACCGATGTGGACCTCGGCCCCGGGATTTCTACCCAAACTCAATACAGTGCTTTCGCTGTTTCTGATTGGCTTTATTCTTTTCAAAACCTGTGAATACAAAACACAAAAAAACACAAAACACGAAAACAAAAAGAATACAATAATGGGTTATGTGTATGCATGGATGCATGATTTTTTCTTTATCCTGTTGGGGTTAGGTCTTCTGCAGGTTGACCATCCAGTCTTCTGCCCCTCAGGTGAATACAGCTTCAATCTGTCAACATTGATGGGCTCGGTAAACTCATTTCCTTCCAAGTCTGACAGTCTTACTGCTCCATGCCCATTACCTTCTGAACAATGTAGGGCCCTTCCCATTTGGTCTGAACTTTCCTCTCGGGTCTGTTGTTGACGGCTTGGACTGCTTAAGCACCAGATCACCCTTTTTGATCTTGGCGGGCCGCACCTTCTTGTTGAATGCTCGAGCCAGCCTTTTCTGATAAATCTGCATGTGATGCAAAGACTTCATCCTCTTTTCATCCATCAGGGCCAACTGTTCAAACCTTTGCGAGGTCCATTCTTGCTCTGGCAATTCTGCTTCTGCTAACACCCGCATGGACTGTATCTCCATTTCCACCGGCAGTACCGCTTCCATTCCATAAACCAAAGAATACGGCGTAGCTCCTGTTGCCGTTCTCGCAGACGTTCTGTACCCCCACAGAGCATATGGTAGCTTATCAGCCTAGTCTTTATAATTCTCGGTCATCTTCGCCAAAATCGTCTTTATCGTCTTGTTGGCGGCCTCGACTGCCCCGTTAGCCTGCGGCCTGTAAGGTGAGGACTTGTGATGGCCGATTCCGTACCTCTGTAACATTGCCTTGGTTTTCTCCCTGAAATTGGACTCCATTGTCCGTGACCACCATGGTGCGGCATACCATACCGGAAAATGACATTCCGAGCTATGAACTTCGCCATTTGCTTTGCTGTAACATTGCGGAAAGATTCGGCTTCTACCCACTTTGAGAAGTAGTCTACGGCTACTACTATAAAGCGATGCCCATTCGATGCATTCGGTCGAATTTCCCCGATCATATCTTCCCCATGCTGAGAACGGCCATGGCTCTGACAGCCCATGTAACTCTGTGTGCGGCAAATGACTCATATTGCCGTGTGCTTGACATTCATGACAGTGCTTTACCAGCTTCGCACAGTCAGCTTCCATGGTTGACCAGTAAAAGCCCTTGTCTTACAATCTTGCGGGACAAGTTCAATCCGTTCATGTGCGGCCCACATACTCCGGCATGTACCTCGTCCATCAGCTTCTGAGCTTCTTCTCTGTTTAAGCATTTCAGCTGAATTCCATTTGCCTGCCTCTTGTAGAGTTCTCCTTTCAAACTCACATACTGAGAGGCCAACTTCTGAATAGCCACTCGGTCCTTTCTGCTTGCTTCCTCTGGGAATTCCCCCGCGCTCCAAATACCTCTGTATGTCATAATACCAAGGCTTCCCGTCGTCGACCCCCACTTCCAGGATTCTACCTATCTCATAGACTGGCTTGCTTGCCGTTGTCAACACAAGCGGTCTCATCACCAATTTCTCTGGATTTTCCCAAGTTGCGGCCAATGTTGCCAACGCATCTGCCATCTGATTCTCCCTCTCTCGGTAAATGCTGAAATTACAATCAGGGATAGTCTGTGCCAGACTTCTGAGATGGAACAGGTATGGCTTCAACCGTTCTTCCTTCAGTTCCCATTCTCCTTGCATCTGCGGATCACCAACATCGAGTCTCCGAAAACTTCAACATTCTTAGCCCTCAAGGCTATCAATGCCGTCAATACCGAAAGCACACGCTTCGTACTCAGCCATGTTATTCGTCACTCCGAAAGTTAGTCTCTTGGCCAGAGGCAGGGTTTCTCCCTCAGGGGTTACTATTACAATCTCGATCCCTGCTCCTTTGCAATTCACTGCTCCGTCAAAATACATTTTCCATCCTCGGACCGCTATGGCTTGGATTTCCTGTCGGGAAACTCAAACTTATACTGATCTCCTTCAACAGGTTGCAAGGCCAGGAATTCTGCCACGGCTCGCCCTTTGATTACCTTGGAGGTGAGGTACTCGATGTCAAATTCAGTCAACAGCACTAACCATCTGCCTAACTTCCCAACCAGCGAGGGTACTGAGTGCAAGTACTTCAAAGGATTCTCCTTTGCGACCACTTGGATCCTGTAAGACTGGAAGTAGTGGCGTAACTTCTTGGATGCCCACACAACTGCTAAACAACTCTTCTCCACCTCTTGATAACGGGATTCGTACGGAAGCAGCTTCTTACTGAGGTAGTAGACAGCATGCTCCACTCCTGTCTCATCGGTTTGTACCATCATCGCCCCCAGCGCTTCAGGTTCAATAGCCAAATAAAGTACCAAAGGCCTACCCTGTCTCGGGGGTTTCAACACAGGAGGTTTCACCAAATATTCCCTTATTCTGTCAAATGCTTCCTGACATTGTTCATTCCACTTTACTGGCTGGTCTTTTTTCAACAGTTTAAAGATGGGCTCACAAACAGAAGTCAATTTAGCAATGAACCGACTGATATACTGAATTTTCCCAAGGAATGCCCTGACCTATTTTTCCTAACCCAACGGGTATCTATGATGGCTTTTAAGACACAAGGGTTAACATGATGCATGTATGCATGAGATGCATGAGATGTATGCGATGCATGGAATATATAAAATTATAAAATCATAAAGCAATAAACTATAAACTACTCGGCCCATTATCATTTTAAAATATTCAATCACACCATCGCGTGGTGCAAACTTGTCCCAGTTGAAAAGGCCCAACAGGTCTACACTTTGCGGTGATATGGCTAAATGATTTCAAATAATAAGAGGCCCATAAATGGCCCACTGGCATTTTAGAAGCTTTTGGCCCAACTGTTAAAAGACATGAACTTGCCCCAGTTTAAATGGCCCGACAAGTTCATACCCTTTGACAAAAGGTCCAACTGGATCCAAATGACGGTGGTCCATCAAACACCTAATTATAAAATGTCTAACTACGGGTTCTTATGGCTAAGGTTCATGAGTGGGTTCACGGGGCGCGGACAAAGGCTCTCGCTGACGAAGGTTTGCCCACAACTAGGACTCCCCACTCAAGGGTTCAAACGACCAAGTGAGCGCACCTTTTTTATACCTTATGGTACGTGCCAACGAGTTATGGTGTGTGACTAACTGTCGAATGGATTTCCCGTTGTAGATTCCCCAGAGGGAGGGTGGAGCGAGGCTCACTTAAATACCCAAGCCCCTTAGGCTCTTATCGCTTGGTGTCAGGAATAAACAACGAGTCCTCCAAACTAGTCTATCACGACAAGCTACGGGTGATGATCATCTAGGTGCCTTCACAGCTTTTCCTCGAAAGGTAGTGAATGAAGGAAGACACCCAACCATCACCTAGCTTTAACTAAACCTTTGATTAACCCCCTCAACCCACTACAGACGCGGTCAACTAAGGCATAAGTTATAAACAAGACAAGACATGATTTCGAGGCCGATTCTCTATCCCCAGTGGAGTCGCCAGACTGTAGACAACAGAACCTGGGCGACGCATGCTGTTCTAGACCAGGGCCTAGTTGAGAGTACGGAGTAGTCCACGGGGAACTAAACCGGAGAATAATGGAGTCGCCACCCGGTGTGAACCGGGACAAAGATTTAAGGCCGCACTCACCCCTCGCAAGGGAAGACCTCAAACCGTTGGGTTCGGAATGGTCCCTTACTTATGTCATTGTGATGATATAATTTATGCAATAAATCGACCGCATCTACTCAATGATCATGTTCAAAGGTTACCTAGATCTAACATGTTTTCGTCTAACTAACTCCTAATCTAAGTTCGCATGCTTGAAAATAAATCTTTAAACAATAAACACGCAATATCACACATTGAACAAATTAAGCCATCGAACCAATGCAAACAAATAATGACTAAAGCATAAATATAAACTAAACTAAACGTCATGCATAAAACGAACATAATCATGCTTTAAAATTAAATAACGAAACTACGTTAAAACATGCTTAAAATAATAAATAAACAACCTAGAACTACATCATGCTCGAATACAAATTTGGATGAGACGAGATACGTGTATCTTAAGTGGTACGTGGTATTGTATCCCGAGTGCAGACCATACTACCGTCCATTCGGAATCGGCTATGGAATTTACGTCCGGGTTTCCATCCGATATACCACAAAAGGGAAACACATATCCCGCTCATCCAACAATCACATCATGCTTCAAACGACTCTCATGCGATAATATTCTAAAATAAATAAAAATAAAACAAAAGAAAATAAGTAAAAGGTACCCTCAGGTATAACCTCTTTCGTCAATCTTTGGAAGTGCTTTCCAAGTCCGTTGGAAGGCGAATGATCCGAAACTTTTCAAGATTGTTTGCTCACTGTTTTCCTTGCTGTTTTGATGCTCGGGCTGCTGTTTTACCTTCGTTTCACCGCCGTTTGGTCGCTGCGTTTCAGGTCACTGTTTTGGGCGTTTTTGGACTGTTTTGGGTGATTTTGGTGGTCTCGGGAGGTGCGTTTGTAAAGGTTTTTTGGGGAAAATTTTTGGGGATTTCTGGGATGGTTTTAAGATGGTTTTAGGACTGTTTTGGAGGCTAAAACCGCAACAGAATCAGACCAGAACAGAAGACTAAATTCGGCAGTTCACCAGTGCAGTGAAGCCGTTTTCAGGGGCTGTTTTGGCGCCGATTTGGAGCTGCTTTGGGGGGTGTTTTGCGGAACTTAAGGGCTGGAAATAAGGTTTATTTGAGGGTGTTTTAGGGCTGTGAATGGGGGCTGGAACTCGGCAATGGAGGGTTAAGTTTAGGGCTTGGGCGTGAAGGGTGTTGATGATGGAGGGAAGGGGCGGCAATGGAGGCTATTGGATTTTGAAGGTGCGGCAATGGAGGGTTCAGGGGGATGCTTGGGCGTGTAATGGAGGCTTAAGAGAGTGCTTTGGGCGTGTGAGGGAGATATGTGAGCTAGGGTGTGAATGGGGGGTGAAGGCCTCTTTTTATAGGCAAAGGGGAAAGGCTTTCCTTTTTAGATTAGGAAGGAATCTCCTAATTGGTTTCTAATAAGGAATGCATCTCCTAATTAGGATTTGGGATTGGATTTGATTTGGTAATGATTTTATTTGATTTCTTTTATTTAGGTAAGGATTAATCAAGATTTTGACATGTGATTAATGTGCAATTTACCTAAATAAAGGGGCAATGGGCGTGAATTACATCTAATGGGCATGGGTTTGGTTTGACTTGGGTTGACTTGGTTTGACTTGGGTTGACTTGGGTATTTGGGCTTGGTTTGGATTAGGTATGTGGTCTAGGGGAGTTTTGGGCCTAAGGTGAGCTTAGAAACGGAGGTATAGCAAGCAACCGAAGCGAAACAACTCGGAGCAATCCATAAAAAATAGTGTTTTCCAACTTTACCCTTCCAACGTTCTTTTCCCGCGACTTTCATGACTAAGAGGGAGTTGTCTCCATATAAGACTCCTCATCGGGTGTTATGCAAAAATGCAATGTCTACACACAGTCAGCTTCCTTGGTCGACTAGTAAAAGCCTTGTCTAACTATCTTGCGGGACAAATTCAACACATTCATGTGCGGTCCACATACTCCGGCATGTACCTCTTCCATTGCCTTCTGAGCCTCTTCTTTCTTCAAACACTTCAGCTAGATGTCATTTGCTTGTCTCTTGTAAAGTTATCCTTTTAAACTCACAAACTGAGAAGCTAACGTCTGAATGGCTATTATGTCCTTTCTACTTGCTTCTTCTGGGATTCCCCCCGTTTTAGATATCTCTGAATGTCGTAGTACCAAGGTTTCCCATCGTCGACCTCTACTTCTAATATCCTTTATTTCTCATAGACGGATCACTTTGCCGTTGTCAACACTAGAGGTCTCATCACCAACTTCTCTGGATTTTCTCATGCAAGCGCATGTATCACTAAAGTAGTAAAAACATCGATTCCACAAGGACTTAATTTCTACTGCTGTTATTTATTATTGATACTATTTATTTACAAGTATCTAATTAAAGGGAGTAGAGAATGATTGCTTGATTAGTTGGTTGAATGTGGTTTTGCTAAATAAAAAAATAAGAAAAATAAGAAAAATACCAAGGAAAATAAACAAAAGACACAAATATCTAGGGTTGTGATTCCAAACAATATTATTCTAATAATGAATTGATTCTCTTATATATGTGTAATAAATCAGTTTTTTAGCTTGGAACACGAAGATATGTAAAAGCCTTTGTCGATGGTCAGAAGCAAACTCTCAAATAACCCAATTAATCATATGTCTATGTTAACCAAGTTACCTGAATTCATTAAGTGCAAGTTCCAATTGTGGCTACCCCCGCCCGACAGGTATATGTCTATCTTAGAAGGAAATATTTTAAGTGTTATCTATCCTTAAGGAAATCGTGAGCTATTGAATCTAAGGTTAAAACCTAAAATCCTTTTTCCAAGTTCATTTTAAGTTTATCACATCAATCTTATTGGTGATCAGGCAACAAGAAGCATTAACCTTAAGATTCAATAAACAAACTAAATTATTACCCATGATATAATTAAATCGATTATTAAGCATGTGAATATTATGCTTCATCAATTCCCAATAATAAAAATAAAATGTGGGGGGTTAGGGAATCAACTTTTAGAAATTTCACTTTATTATAATATAGAAATTATTAGTGTTACCTAATTAAGTTGAACCAGCCATAAAGGCGATGATATTATTTATCCATAAACCAGCCATATATGTGGTAATCATCTGTCACCTAAAGACCGACCATATAAGCGGTGTCACATTATCTTACATAAATAAAACCAGCCATTAAGGCAGTATCAACTTTAATTCATATTATTAAATTACAATTTTCATATTATAATATAAGTGAGATTAATCTACTTTTACTATTTCTAATTTAGAAATCTCCCTTATTATAATATATAAATTTAGCATGATATTACCAACCGACCATATATGCGGTATCCTGATTAAGTCAGATTTTGAATTAATTCCAACCAGCCATAAAGGCGATATCCAATTTAGTCATATTCAAATCAATTTAATTAAGTCCAACCTACAATAAAGGTGGTATCCAATTAAGTCAGGTTTTAAGATAATTTATATGTTATAATTTAAGGGAGATTAATCTAAATTATAATAATAAAAGTTTCATCCTTCCTCCAGCGGAAATTTAACTACTAAACATAAAATAAAAATAAAGTAAATAAATTACTACTATTATTGGAAATAAAAATGCATAATTAAGTATAAAAATTAAATAAATAAAAATAAAATCCTTAAATCATTATTCAGAACCTTAGGAAAGTACTACTACTACTACTACTAAAAATAGAAATACATAAATTAAATAACTAAAACTAAACAAACAAGATAAAATCCTTAATCCCCTATTAGGAACTTTAGGAAGGTATGAAAATTCTGAATGAATTCGGCCTCAATTTATAGGGAAATTTTGTGTGTGCGCATCGCGATGAGTGAAGTGTTGCACGTCACGACACTTCGTTGATCTTCAACACGTGGCACGTGCTTTGATAATATGATGAAACGTGGCATATGATTTTCGACAGCTTGGATTATTGGCTCGGTGTCGCGACGCGTGAAGTGTTGCGCGTAGCGACTCTGACACCAACAATGACGCATATCGCTGATAAGTGTCTGCAGTATGTAATGATGACACGTGTCCGATGCACGTTAGCAAGATTGTTGTGATGTTGTCATGTGGTCGGTGCATGTTAGTAAGTGCGTGTGATAGCAGGTTTGACACATGTCCGGCGTACTTTAGCGGTTACGACGTAGAGGTACCGCGCGTCGCGACGCATAAATGTTTATTTTTCCATTTTTGTCTAATTTTCACTATTTTGACCCCAATTTGATTCCAGTGAGTCCTGAAACCACATTTATCTATAAAATAGACAAAACACATCAAAATATTCACAAAAATCAAGAAATAATATAAAATATTAAGTCAAATGGAAGGTAAATATTGATATATTTACCGCTTATCAAGCTCCCGAAAATGTTCAGCTCCCCAGACTTGAGGTTATATGATGGGTCAAGCAAGCCTGATGACCACATTGTGTACTACAAATATAAGATAATATTTATAGCTTTGGAACCACATCAATGGGAGGTCAAAATATGTATAGGGTTCGGAGAAATATTGGCTGGCCCAGCCTTCACTTGGTTCATAAACCTCTCATATCGATCCATTGGGTCATACCTAGAGTTATCAGATAATCTTGTGAGTTAGCATATAATTTTATGAAATAATTTGTGAGCTCTTGCAAGTTCGAGAAGACCACAGTCGTGTTAGGGGTATATACTATGGAAGCGCGGTTGAAGCGAAATCATAAATTTAAATTTTTTAAACTTACTGAATAAATTATCCAATATCTTATATCTATAATTTATTCATATTTCACGTAAACATATTATTCGATATCAAATAATGACTAAATTAATAACGAAAATATTATAAAATTTTTACGGAAATGATTTTCCCCAAAATAGCAAAAAAAAAGGTCTTTAGTCGAACCGACCAACAAAGACGAGGCTGCCCAGGTCAGCCCCAATAGTATTTGGGAAGTTCGTGGATTACCTGAAGACTGAATAATTCACTTTTGGGTAGTTGTTACCCGATAAAGCTTATTTTCTCCATTTTCGCTTATTTTCACTCCGAAATAATTTTTGGAAATTATCCTAACTCCAAATACACATCTAACACATCCAAATTATATATTTTCATCAAAAAAATTCTAGAATTTCCAGGTCTAAAAATAATGAGGGAAATTATCATTTTTCATACTTTGAATTCAATTTTCTCAAGACTAATCAAATTAATCTTACAACAAATCAAAGTCACCACTAGTGAAGAAATCTAGAACAATTTTAGGCATAAAAAGAGTAGTCATTACACTCTATAATGAAAACTAAGTTATATAACAATAAATTAAACTCAAATTACATTAATATAGCTTAAAGTAAGTTTTCACATCCTTCTAGTCACTCAATCCATCAATAAAAAATAAAAAACCAAAATTTAGAGCAAATGAGAATCTCTACAATATTTTGGACACATAAAAACAACAAAAGAAAAATTTTCTAGGTTAAAGAATATTGAAGATTATATTTTAATATTCAAATTTCTTCAAAGCTTTTGTTCTTGGACTTGATTCTTCTCACTCTGTCACTTTATATTTATAGAAGAGTTTTGGGAAGTTAAGGATTCATTCACTTCTTCACTAAGAAGAATAGAAATAATTTTCCAAAAACGTGACCTACAAAAAGGATATAATTGGACTTTTAATGCTTATCTTATTAAATAAGCTTCACCCAAAGAAGACCAAAATAACCAACTATTCAAGTAATTCGAGGAGGATAAAATAGGCTTTTAACTTGTAAAGCTTATCTAATTGTCCAAAAGTCAAAACTTAATAAATGAGTCTAAAGATAAAATGATCATTTGCCAAGAAATGTAACATTTCCATAAGTGATGATATTATGACACTTGTCCTTAATTTAATAGTAATTTGATTGATTAAATATATTAAATATTATGACAAGTATTAGTTATATATACAATATATATATATATATATATATATATATAATTAATTAACAAATGTCCACCAGATAATTTATATTACACTATATCAAATACAATATCTCAATAAATTATTTGGACACTTATCACATTCGTCAAATATATAAAATGACTAAAATACCATTTATATGTGTATTTTCATTACTGATTAAACAATTCGAATTAATAGATTTAATTCGATAAAATATTATGATTAATCAGTATTATTCATAATATGTTGTCCAAGTTCTCAATGAGTAAACGATTCACAAATAATCAGTAATATTAATCAGTACCATTTTAGTTTACTGATTAAACATTCCCAAACACGTGCATAATACCTATGTCATGTACACAGAACTAGTGGATCTTATTTAATACACACAGAATATCATGAGCATCAATCCACACCCAATGAACAGGTGGAGGTCTAACCTAAATAGGTCGGTGACGTGACTACTATTAAAGTGTGGAAGATAACTCATATATCTACTGTAGCATCTCAAGTCTTAGGACTATTATACTACTCGACTCGAGAAGGATCCTATTGATGTTGGTGTACCATCTATTAGGAAATCCTTTATGAGCCGTTCAGTGTACATCGAATAAACACCTACATGTCTATATAAGTCTCCGAAGACTCACGGTCTTTTGTGATAGACTATCGAACCAAGTCTCGATATACGACAAGTATTTATCTCAACAGATTTTACCAACCTACATGTGCCATTAAATCTAGACTAGGAACTTTATTTGACAATATAAAACTTATAATGATACTTCCCAATGTCAATTACAAACTGCATTGTAATTGCGCACTATGTTGTATATCACCGGGTCTTTGTCTAATATATACATATCAACAAACTATATTTAGTTTCAATATAATCAAAGTAGAACAAATATACATATAAAAAACAAGAGGTGCTACCATAAATATGTAATATTATGGAAAAATGAATTGTTCATATTCATGAACCGGACATAAATACAATTTGGATTGGCGCTCTGAGCACCAACCCTAAAATAATCTTAACTCCATCCAGCAACGGATGGGAGATTCTTTATGAATTTATTTAGTTTGCTTCAATAATAAGAGAATCTCCATCCCCGACCTCCACCAGTTGAAAGCTGTTAAGGCCTTCCATAATGGTCTACTCATTGACTGTGGGCTATATAAGAAGTTGGCCAAGTTCAGGTGTTATACCATGGATCGGGTGATGGCTCAAGTTTAGATTGAGATTTGGTAGGAAAAGGACAAGAAGAATAAGAAGCGTGATGACTCCAGCAGCCACCATGAGGAGAATACCTTGAATCTCCGCACATGGCTTAGAGACTTTAATGAGAAATCCCATCGATCAATAGATAAGAAAATCCCATAGACCAAGGAGCATCATGCACTTAACAGGGACTAAGAGCGTATGCCTTCATTCTATACGGTTTGATGCCATCCTCAACAAACCAAATGAGGCTCCCAACTATAACTTTATTTGTCACCTAGGGGCTTGGTCTCAGTGTTAAAGAAGATAAGAGACGCAGTAAGATGGCCAGAGTACCTCAGGGATGGATCATCCAAAAATGATATGACAAATTAGAGTTCCACTGAGACTAAAGGCACTTGACTATTGATTGTGTACCCTTAAGACTGGAAGTTCTCGAGTTGGCGAACAAAGGCTACCTTAGAGACTTGCTCACAAACAAAGGCAATGACACATTGGCCTGAAGAGTTGAAAGGGGTGAGAAGGAATATGGACCCCATCCACAACCTCCAATTGATAATACGATCAACCACATCACTGGAGGATTAGAAATCAATGGTGTTTCATATTCAACTGCCAAGCAATATATAAGAGAAGCATCAACGAGGGCATCCCAATCAATCATGCCTATTAAAGAGTCATTCATTTACCTCACCATTAGGTTCACATACTAAAAGGGCGTAGCCTTAGTGAAGCCTCATCATGACGCTTTGGTGATATTTATACAAGTAGATAACTTCATGATTAGGTGAGTGTTGGTTGACACCGGCTCTTCAGCCAACATCATCTTCACCACAACTCTAGCAAACATAGGTGTAGAGTGGAGTAAAATAAACTGAAAGTCAACTGTGTTCATCAGTTTTAGTGGAGATCATAAGTTTATTTTGAGAGAAATCTTACTCCCAATATAGGCACAAGTGGTTAACAAGATGAAAACGTTCCTAGTTCTGGACTACTCTTCAGCCTACAACATGATTGTGGGCTGCCCATGGATCCATAATATGAGAGCAGTTTCATCAAATTTCCATCAAGTGCTGAATTCCATACCGAATAGGGAATACAAGAGATAAAAAAAAAAGATCAGCAATCTTCAAGGAATTACTACCAGAAAACCTTGAAGTCCAAACCAGCATCAGCATAGCAAATACAGAACGGGCCTCGTTAGGTCGAGCTGGATCCGCCCAACATTGAATAACTCAGCGGGATCCAGATCCACCCTCAATTGACAGACCATAAAGTCTAGATTAGAGTTTAGTTTGATCCCAAACTACGGTCCGAGTCGATTAGCTTCCTCAAGGAACGGTAAGACTATTTTGCATGGTCGCACGAAGACATGATCAGGATTGACTCCGAGATGATAACCCAGAAGCTCCATGTAGACCCAAACTACCCTCCAGTGAAATAGACGAGAAGAATATTTCCTTTGGAAAAGAACGAGTCATCGAGGAGGAGATCTAAAAGCTTTAGAGAACGAGGCAGTCCGAGAAGTCCAATATCCAGAGTGGCTCGCCAATATTATAATAGTCAGAAAGAATAATGGCAAGTAGTGCGCCTTGATCAACTTGACATTCCTGAACAAACCCGAAAAGATTCACTCTCTGCCATATATTGATACAATAGTTTATGCGACGGCGGAAGATGAATTGCTGAGTTTCATGGATGCTTACTAAGGTTACAATCAGATCCTTATGCACCCAAATGACCAGAAGAAAACAGTCTTTATCCCCAAAAAGGGAATCTATTATATAAAGTAATGCCATTCGGACTCAAGAATACGAGAGTCACATACCAATGCCTTGTCAACAAGATGTTTTTGTAGTAGATAGGGAAGAAAATTGAGGTGTATATTGAGGATATGTTGGTGAAATCGTTAAGGGCCGAGAATTACTTAGAGCACTTAGGTCAGGTATTCGACAGACTGAAGAAGTATAACATGAATCTAAATCCCACCAAGTGTGCTTTTGGCATATCATCTGGGAAATTTCGAGGCTACATAGTCACTTAAGGAGGGATAGAAGCCAACTCGGACTATAAAATCCATCCTCAACATTCCATCTCCTAAGTGCCCAAAGGATATCATGTGATTGAGTGGTAGAGTGGCTGCTCTAAATAGGCTCATTTCAAAGTCTACTAACAAGTGCTTTATCTTTTTCTCAGGTTTGTGAAAAGACAATGACTTTGAATGGACTTTCGCCTGTGGGGAAGTTTTATAGTAAATCAAGAAGTACTTAACCACTCCACCACTCCTATCCAAGTTTATCGACGGTGAATACCTCTACAAGTACTTAGGGGTGTCTGAGCATTTGGTGATCGCGATATTGGTGCGAGAAGAAAATAGGACACAACTTCTAGTCTACTAAATGAGCAAAGCCTTACTCGATGTTGAGACATGCTACACTCTGATGGAGAATATGTTTTAGCCCTGATAATAGCGGCTCAGAAGCTGTAGCTTTACTTTCAAGGACATCTGATCATAGTCTACACCACCTAACCATGAGAAACATCCTCCGCAAACCCGATCTCTCCGAGAGGCTGGTCAAATGCGCAGTTTAGTTGGGGGAGCACGATATAACTTACCAGTTTCGAACAGCAATCAAATCTCAAGCACTAGAAATGTGGCTGACTTCTCCCTCAGCCTACAAGCTCAAGTTGAGATGGAGAGCTAGGATGTCAGCCAACGGTAATAAAAACTCATAGTGGATGGTTTAAGAAACAAGCGATGATGCAGATTAGGACTCATCCTCACTACATCTGAAGGAGATATGCTACAACAAGTAGTTAAGTATGGCTTCAAAATCACCAATAATGAAACTGAGTATGAATTGCCAATTTTAGTCTAGTCTCAACCAATGACCTTGGGTAAAATGAATTGAGGTCCGGTTGACTCGAACTCATTGTCAACCAACTCCAAGGGTCGTATCAAGCAAAGGACTCACAGATGGCCTCATACTTATAGAAAGTGAAGGAGATCTAGAAGACATTTAAGGAGTTCACAATCTCATAAGATCATAAAGTCGGGAACTCTTAGGCAGATGTCTTAGCCACCCTCAGATATACTATGTAATGAGACAAACCATAGTTTATCTATATGGTTTTTAATGGCCAACCATCTTGAAATATGAATCCAAAGATGTCACATCAATCAACTCAACCGACTCTCAGATGACCCCACTGATCGAAGATGGTTCCCTCTCGCATTACAAAGCCAAGGTTCAAAAGATCCAACGGTAGGCTGAAGAGTTGAAATGGGTAAGAAGGAGTATGGACCCATCCACAACCTCCAATTAATAATACGATCAACCACATTACTGGAGGATCAGAAATCAATGGTGTTTCATATTCAACTGCCAAGCAATATATAAGAGAAGCATCAACGAGTGCATCCCAATCAATCATGCCTATTAAAGAGTCATTCATTTACCTCACCATTAGGTTCACATACTAAAAGAGCGTAGCCTTAGTGAAGCCTCATCATGACGCTTTGGTGATATTTATACAAGTAGATAACTTCATGATTAGGTGAATGTTGGTTGACACCGGCTCTTCAGCCAACATCATCTTCACCACAACTCTAGCAACATGAGTGTAGAGTGGAGTAAAAATAAACTGAAAGTCAACTGTGTTCATCAGTTTTAGTGGAGATCATAAGTTTATTTTGAGAGAAATCTTACTCCCAATATAGGCACAATGGGTTAACAAGATGAAAATGGTCCTAGTTCTGGACTACTCTTCAGCCTACAACATGATTGTGGGCTGCCCATGGATCTATAATATGAGAGCAGTTTCATCAAATTTCCATCAAGTGCTGAATTCCACACCGAATAGGGAATACAAGAGATAAAAAAAGATCAGCAGTCTTCAGGAATTACTACTAGAAACCTTGAAGTCCAAACCAGCATCAGTATAGCAAATACAGAACGAGCCTCGTTAGGTCGAGCTGGATCCGCAACATTGAATACATAACTCAGCGGGATCCAGATCCACCCTCAACTGACAGACCATAAAGTCTAGATTAGAGTTCAGTTTGATCCCAAACTACGGTCCGAGTCGATTAGCTTCCTCAAGGAACGGTAAGACTATTTTGCATGGTCGCACGAAGACATGATCAGGATCGACTCCGAGATGATAACCCACAAGCTCCATGTAGACCCAAACTACCCTCCAGTGAAATAGACGAGAAGAATATTTCCTTTGGAAAAGAACTGAGTCATCGATGAGGAGATCTAAAAGCTTTCGGAGAACGAGGCAGTCTGAGAAGTCCAATATCCAGAGTGGCTCACCAATATTATAGTAGTCAGAAAGAATAATGGCAAGTAGTGCGCCTTGATCAACTTGACATTCCTGAAAACCCGAAAAGATTCACTCTCTGCCATATATTGATACAATAGTTGATGCGACGGCGGAACATGAATTGCTGAGTTTCATGGATGCGTACTAAGGTTACAATCAGATCCTTATGCACCCAAATGACCAGAAGAAAGAAAACAGTCTTTATCCCCAAAAAGGGAATCTATTACTACAAAGTAATGTCATTCGGACTCAAGAATACGAGAGTCACATACCAATGCCTTGTCAACAAGATGTTTTTGTAGTAGATATGGAAGAAAATCGAGGGTGTATATTGAGGATATGTTGGTGAAATCGTTAAGGGCTGAGAATTACTTAGAGCACTTAGGTCAGGTATTCGACATACTGAAGAAGTATAACATGAAGCTAAATCCCACCAAGTTTGCTTTTGGCATATCGTCTGGGAATTTCGAGGTACATAGTCACTCAATGAGGGATAGAAGCCAACTCGGACCATAAAATCCATCCTCAGCATTTCATCTCCTAAATGCCCAAAGGATATCATGTGATTGACTGGTAGAGTGACTGCTCTAAATAGGCTCATTTCAAAGTCTACTAACAAGTGCTTATTTTTTTCTCAGGTTTGTGAAAAGACAAAGACTTTGAATGGACTTCCGCCTGTGGGGAAGCTTTATAGTAACTCAAGAAGTACTTAACCACTACACCACTCCTATCCAAGTTAATCGACGGTGAATGCCTCTACATCTACTTGGAGGTGTCTAAGCATTTGGTGATCGTGATATTGGTGCGATAAGAAAATAGGACACAACTCCTAGTCTACTAAATAAGCAAAGCCTTACTCGATGTTGAGACATGCTACACTCTGATGGAGAATATGTCTTAGCCCTGATAATAGCGGCTCAGAAGCTGTAGCTTTACTTTCAAGGACATCTGATCATAGTCTACACCACCTAACCATGAGAAACATCCTCCACAAACCCGATCTCTCCGAGAGGCTGGTCAAATGGGCAGTTTAGTTGGGGGAGAACGATATAACTTACCAGTTTCGAACAGCAATCAAATCTCAAGCACTAGAAGACTTTGTGGCTGACTTCTCCCTCAGCCTACAAGCTCAAGTTGATATGGAGAGCTAGGATGTCCAGCCAACAGTAATATAAAAACTCACAGTGGATGGTTTAAGAAACGAGCGATGATGCAGATTAGGACTCATCCTCACTACATCTGAAGGAGACATGCTACAACAAATAGTTAAGTATGGCTTCAAAATCACCAATAATGAAACTGAGTATGAAGTGCCAATTTTAGTCTAGTCTCAACCAATGACCTTGGGTAAAATGAATTGAGGTCGGTTAGACTCGATCTCATTGTCAACCAACTCAAGGGTCGTATCAAGCAAAGGACTCACAGAAGGCCTCATACTTATAGAAAGTGAAGAAGATCAGATGACATTCAAGGAGTTCACAATCTCATAAGATCATAAGTCGGGAACTCTTAGGCAGATGTTTAGCCACCCTCAGATATACTATGCATGAGACAAACCCTAGTTTATCTATATGGCTTTTTTTAATGGCCAGCCATCTTGAATATGAATCCAAAGATGTCACCGCAATCAACTCAACCGACTCTCAGATGACCCATCCCACGAAGAGGTTCCCTCTCGTATTACAAAGCCAAGGTTCAAAAGATCCAGCGGTAGGCTGAAGAGTTGAAAAGGGTGAGACGGAATATGGACCCATCCACAACCCCAATTGATAATAGATCAACCACATTACTGGAGGATCAGAAATCAATGGTGCCATATTCAACTGCCAAGCAATATATAAGAGAAGCATCAAGGAGGGCATCCCAATCAATCATGCCTATTAAAGAGTCATCATTTACTCACCATAGGTTCACATACTAAAAGGGCGTAGCCTTAGTGAAGCCCTCATCATAACGCTTTGGTGATATTTATACAAGTAGATAACTTCATGATTAGGTGAGTGTTGGTTGACACCGGCTCTTCAGCCAACATCATCTTCACCATAACTTAGCGAACATGGGTGTGTAGAGTGGAGTAAAATAAACTGAAAGTCAACTGTGTTCATCAGTTTTAGTGGAGATCATAAGTTTATTTTGAGAGAAATCTTACTCCCAATATAGGCGCAAGGGGTTAACAAGATGAAAACGTTCCTAGTTCTGGACTACTCTTCAGCCTACAACATGTTGTGGGCTGCCCATGGATCCATAATATGAGAGCAGTTTCATCAAATTTCCATCAAGTGCTGAATTCCACACCGAATAGGGAATACAAGAGATAAAAAAAGATCAGCAGTCTTCAAGGAATTACTACCATAAAACCTTGAAGTCCAAACCAGCATCAGCATAGCAAATACAGAACGGGCCTCGTTAGGTCGAGCTGGATCCGCCCAACATTGAATAACTCAGCGGGATCCAGATCCACCCTCAACTGACAGACCATAAAGTCTAGATTAGAGTTCAGTTTGATCCCAAACTACGGTACCAGTCGATTAGCTTCCTCAAGGAACGGTAAGACTATTTTGCATGGTCGCACGAAGACATTATCAGGATCGACTCCGAGATGATAACCCACAAGCTCCATGTAGATCCAAACTACCCTCCAGGTGAAATAGAAGAGAAGAATATTTCCTTTGGAAAAGAACTGAGTCATCGAGGAGGAGATCTAAAAGCTTTCGGAGAACGAGGCAGTCCGAGAAGTCCAATATTCAGAGTGGCTCGCCAATATTATAATAGTCCGAAAGAATAATGGCAAGTAGTGCGCCTTGATCAACTTGACATTCCTGAACAAACCGAAGAAAAGATTCACCCTCTGCCATATATTGATACAATAGTTGCTGCGACGGCGGAACATGAATTGCTTAGTTTCATGGATGCTTACTAAGGTTACAATCAGATCCTTATGCACCAAATGACCAGAAGAAGAAAACAACCTTTATCCCCCATAAGGGAATCTATTACTACAAAGTAATGCCATTCAAACTCAAGAATACGAAAGTCACATACCAATGCCTTGTCAATAAGATGTTTTTGTAGTAGATATGGAAGAAAATCGAGGTGTATATTGAGGATATGTTGGTGAAATTGTTAAGGGTCGAGAATTACTTAGCACTTAGGTCAGGTATTTGACATATTGAAGAAGTATAACATGAAACTAAATCCCACCAAGTGTGCTTTTGGCATATCGTCTGGGAAATTCTGAGGCTACATGGTCACTCAACGAGGGATAGAAGCCAACTCGGACCATAAAATCCATCCTCAACATTCCATCTCCTAAGTGCCCAAAGGATATCTGAAGAGGTCTTATTCTGGGCTCAAACTCAAGTGTCTTACCATTGAGGAAGTCCAATATATGCTAGCCGAATTTCATGAAGGAGAATATGGAAACCATTCGGGAAGAAAAAATTTGGTGTGTCGAGACCACTTGGTAAGATATTACTGGACTACCATGCGAGGTGACTCAATGTATTTCTCTCATCGAAGCCATGGGAGATATGTTGGACAGTTATGACCCATAACGTCACTGTTTGTAAAAGACATTGTGTTTTTTGTACAAAATTAACTATGTAGTATTGAAATTGTCTTTTACCATTTAGTATTTATTTACTTTGATATATAAATGGTAGAAGTCCTAATGATTAGTTCCGGATTGAGAAGATATGAGACAGTATAAATCCATAAAGGTTTAATCATTAAATATCCCTAGTCGTAGTATTATCGAGATTGGACATCGATAATGCGAAATAGACTAGTATTGCACTTGTGCGCATTGTGGGCATAACGGTATAGTTCTCATTTATTTAAGTATTGGATACTTATGCAAGTGCGATAGGAGGTTGTGTTTTTTCGATGATACGGAAAACAGCTTCGCTCTGGATAGACCCCGTGGAATCCCATTGGTAGTATGTATATGTGTCTATGGGAGTCCGCTTCAGGGTAGGTGTATTTGGTCTTAACCTGAGACTTGCATCGCTAGTACTTGCGACAATTGATACGTTTTGGTTTTGGTCATCCAGGACTTTAACAGGTTCTGCGTACGCCTCTTCTGGGTTTATTGAGAATCTTAGTGTATTGGATGTGATGTCAAGATGGAAGCATCACTTCAGACATATGGAGATGATGATCACGCAGGGATTCAGAACTGGTCTCTATTGTGTTGCAACCATCGGGATAATATGACAAGGTCAGGATTATCCGATTCAAAGAGACTAGTTGTTTGATATCTGATATGTGCTTTGTACGGGGCAGACACTATTCCAGCCCCAGGCCTTACACGTGACATCCGATACTGGATCGTAATACAGAAGCCAACCTTGTCTCGTAAATCGGTAAAAAGATAGTACGAGGTACGTACGTGTTCGGATAGTCCGACGACTGGATTTACTGCCAACATATCCATGGATCTCTTGGGTCGCTTCCCGAGGATTCACACCGATGACGTATGATTCAACTTAATTAATCCGGGATTAATTATGGAGAGACTTTATCTTGGATAAAGTACTATTTGAAGAGAGAGAGATAATTTGGAATTAATCGTTAAAATAACATATTTGATATATTAAACGAAATTAGATTTCGACGCGGAATTAAAATTAGATTTTAATTCGGGCAAACGAGTTAATTTAGAATTAATTCGTAAGCGACGTGAATAGTAATTTTGATAGGCCTAATTATTTAATTAAATTCGATTTAATTACGTCGCGACAGAAGTTTGTTAGCTCGAAATTAGCAAACCCGAGCCTGAAAGTGTTTGCGGGCCCACTCGCATTTGGAATCGTGTGGGGCCCACATGTCACATCAACCATCACATCACTTGTCACCTTTATTAACTTTAATGTGATGGGTTTAGATGAGTTGGTGAAAGTGTATAATACACTCCAAAGTCAAAGCAAATATGTGACATATACCAAATCCATTTTTGGTATATCATTATTATTGTTTTTGAAACAAAATACACAAGCTTCCATTTCTTCTCTCCATTGCCGAATGTAGTGAAGATTTTTTCCCTCTCCATTTTCTTTCATCTTCACTAATTTTTGAAAGAAAAACTTGAAGAATTTTTTGTTGCTTAATTCTCTAAGGCTAGCACCTTCAAGGAATCATCAAGAGGTGATAGGGAAACCTACTCTAAGAGCTTGGAATCAAAGAAAAAGCTTGGAGCTTGACTTCTCTCACATGGCCGAATTCAACAAAGGATCTTGGAGAAAATTTTGTTGATCAACGCATCCAAAGCCAATCATTGTAAGTGTGTTTCCGCCACTCTTCTTTGTTATTCATTCATCATTTTATGCTTATCTTGATCTTAAGACTAAACCTAGAAACCCAACAATGGTATCAGAGCCAAAATGAGCATGAAATGCATTAGGGTAAAATTTGGGTAAAATCAATATGAGCATGATTTGATAAAATTGATTGATTGAGTATGCTTAAATATTGATATATTGAGGTTGGATTGGATCAATTTCATGAAATATTGATTGGATCAATTTTTAGCCTACACATTGGCTTGGCCGAATGATGATGTCACCCTAGAATCTTGGTATTTTTTGTTTTTTGATGATCATTGGATGACTTGAAACGATTGAGATTATGTCGATTTAAAATTCAATCGGATTAAAAAATGAATTCAGGACAAAATTCCCTACCTTGGCCGAAAGCATGTTAGCATGTAATGGACTTGATTTTTGATTCAAGAATGTTGGACATTAGGTGAACAATTGGATACATAATTAATTAGTTAAATTATATTTTGGAAATATTGATTTAGTTAATTAATTGATGTAATACACTTGGTTAATTAAATTATAAAATTTTAAATTTTAAAATTTGATTAATGAGCTTGATTTTGAATTGGGCTTGGAAATGTTATATTGGGCATAATGGGCTTGGTTTGGGCCAAGTTGGTTTAGGCCAATTGGATTGGATCCAAATTGGGTCTAAATCATTCCATTAAGTCCAAATGTAATAAATGGGCTTTAAAAGTTTAATTGGGCCTTATGGGCTAAAATTGTTTTTTCTTGGCAAATGAGGGTGATTCTTAATTGGGCTTGGTAATTGGGTTTGACCCACATTGACCAAAGCCCATGCCTTATGAAATCAATTGAAAGTCCATCGGACTTTAATTAAATGAACATTGGATGTTAGTTGGGCTTTGAGACCCGATAAGATTAGATTTGGAATCCAAGTCGTTAAGGGCATTAAAAAGTGTAGATATTTAATTTGGAATTAAATGTATGAATTAGTATTGAATACGAATTAAATTAGATTTAAGGAGTAGTTCGATATAATTCAAGAATTCGTACTTGAGTACTTATTCTCAAACGAGTTGGACTCGCACAAAATCAAATTGTTGTTTGAATATTCGATGATCACATAATTAAAGACTATTAATTGGATTAGATTGGTTTAATTGCATGCTATGAATGCATATATGGATGTGTTGAATGAATAGCGTATATCGGTAGATATTAGAAGAGAAATGGCAATTTTAGAAATTGTTGTAAATTTGGAATTTATTAATTGGACCTGTGTGTCCAGCCTTATCTCTCATTATTTCTTTGTATTCTCTTCTCACCTAATTCCCCTCAATGTAATGAGGTTTTCTTATTGTATTATGTAATTGGGTAGAAGTAGAATAGTGCTAGCCGGGGAGAGGAAATGGAGAGAGTGATTTGTTCTAGGAACAATCTGTTAAATATCCATCTGCATATCGTTATTAATTTACTTTCGCGCCTTATTATGCTTTTAGAATGCATGCTTAAGGGTGTATGATGAGACCTTAACAAAGATAATAAATTGGTTGCCAATTTAAGTGAAAAACCCTCAAAACATATTAAGCGTTTTTCCTTCCGTTGAGTGATTCTTACTCAAGATCCAAAATTGGCATCGGTTTTTGTGACCATAGTCAAGACCTTTGTCAATTGAGATGTGTTTGAATCATGAAGGCTTTGTTCCACATCGGTGTCTTGTCCAAGTTATGATTTGTTGGCCAAAGTCAAGATCACTTCTTGTCCATCGACATTGATACGAAGCTTTCCATGTCAATGGTCCGCTTAACTGGAATCATTAAGCTTGTTGTGCCAAGCCAAGGCTTAGTTGATTCAGAGGAAAAGGTTAGGCAAATATATTGGATAATTGGCATATATTTGTATATATGTTTTGGACTTGGATGTCCACCTACCGGATCTAGGAATTGGATGAGATCCAATTGATCTTCGAGATCTACCTAGTTAAATATCATACAGCTTGTTGGCCAAAGTAAAGGTTGTGTGTTATTTAACGGGATCCTAGCCCACTAGGAAACTGGGTTTCCCGAGTACTCGATAGAGGAGTTATAGGCTAGCCGAAAAATAGTGGGAGGCTAGTATTGAATTTGCAATTTCGTTCAGATACTTAGCTTTACGCGCTTTCAAATTATTTCGTCAAAATTATTTTATTAGTTGGACTAATATAATGTTATTTTTCTTGTAACAGTTAGACTGTACCCTAAATATCGTTGATTAAATAGTTGGACTATCGTAATCAATAAGATAGGAAAGGGAAATGTCCGAGACATTATCATTTGCGAAAATGTCCTTCAAGGGCACGAACTTTACTGATTGGGAAATGAATCTGAGGATAGTCTTTGGAGCCGAGAGGCTGCTATATACTATACAGGCACCTCTTGGGCCTAAACCCAAACCTGATCAGTTACTTGAGCCGGAGCTTTGGAAGACTCACAGCGATGACAATGATACTGCTCAGTCAATTATGCTTGCTGTTATGACTCAGTATTTTCGTCGACAGAACAAGGATTTGGATCCTATAATATGTTGGCGAGGTTACATGATCTTCACCGATCTAACCAAAGATCGGTAGATATGAGTTTCAGAAGAAGCTCTTCCATGCACGTATGTCCGAAGGCATGTTGTTGAGTCCCATGTGGCACAGATGATAGCTGACATTGACGAGCTTACTCAGATGGGGATAGTCTTAGAGGCTGAGACTACCATAGATTTAATCTTGCAGTCTCTCCCCGACACTTGAGATGGTTCATCATAAACTATAACTTGATGAACCAAGATGATACTCTTGGAGAGCTGTTGTCACTTCTCAAGGAAGCTGAGAAGGAGTTTCTCAGGGCAATAAGCGCGAGGCGCATTTTGCTTCGACATCTCAGACACTAAGGGCTGGGCCCAATGCGACTGGAGGTGTGAAGAAGAAGAAGCATAAGTGAAAGAGAAAGGCCAAATTGTCAAAGGCTTCTGGGAAGCCAAAGGATAAATCTTAGGATGTATGCCTCCAGGCGGCAAGCGGGGTCACTGGAAGCGTGACTGCCATGAGTACAAGGCGCTCCAGAAGGAGATTAAAGGGGCAAGGCACCGGCTAAGGTATGTTTGTTATTGAAATAAACATGACTATTTTCGTTTTAAAAATTGGATTTTTGATTCTGGTTGTGGTACTCACCTATGTACTGATGTGCAGGATCTGCGGATTAGTAGGAGACTGGCCTCAGAGAAGATTGATCTACGCATCGGAAATGGGGCACCAGTCGCGTTTTGGCCGTTGGCACTTGTTTTGGAATTGCCCTCGGGGCATGTACTAGAACTTATATACTGTTATTATGTACCTAGTTTGACTAGGAATATTATTTTGTATCTATGTTAACCCAATGTGGGTACACTTTTGTATTTAGAAACACCGGATTTTTTATTTATAAAAATGATATAGAAATTGCACTGCTATCGCAATAATGGTTTTTATATTTTGAATATAAATCAATCTCAAACATATAAATAACAAACAAAAGGCTTAAAATGAGTAATAAAGATGAAACTTATATGTGACACTGTCGTCTGGGAACATAAACAAGACTCGCATATCCACACTTTCGAAGAGTGGGGTACTTGGATGGATTTGATCCAAATTCATATGACGTCTGCGAATCTTGCTTATTAGGTAAAATGCCTAAATCACCTTTTAGCGGTAAAGGTGAACACGCCACCAAACTGTTAGCCCTCGTTCACAGTGACGTATGTGGGCCCATGTCTAGCCAGGCTAGAGGTGGATACGAATACTTCGTAACCTTACGGATGATGCATCGCGTTATGGTTATGTGTATCTTATGAGACACAAGTCGGAAACTTTTGAGAAATTGAAAGAGTTTCGACACAAAGTAAAAACAGACCTGAAAGAGTATAAACACATTACGGTTGGACCGTGGTGGTGAATACTTGAACAATGAGTTTCTTGATTACCTGAGAGAATATGGTATTCTTTCACAGTGGACTCCTCCCGGAACACCGTAATTAAACGGTGTGTCCGAACGGAGAAACCGAACCTTGTTGAACATGGTTAGGTCTATGATGAGTCGCACTGAGCTACCTATTTCCTTATGGGGATATGCATTAAACAGTGCAATACTTATTTTGAATAAGGTTTCGTCAAAGTCTGTTCAACAGACTCCGTATGAGATATGGACAGGAAAGAAACCGGGTTTCTCATTCCTGAAGATTTGGGGATTGCTGGGCATACGTCAAACGTTTGGGAAGGTACCAACTTGAACCCAAACGGATAAATGCCTATTCATAGGATATCATAGGGAAACAAAGGATATTACTTCTATCACCTATGAGAGAAACAAAGTATTTGTTGCTCTACATGCGGTTTTCCTTGAGAATGAATTCCTAAATACAGTGTTAGTGGGAGGAAAGTAGAACTCGATGAAAGTCGGAGTGATACTTTCCTGGTTATAGAATCCTCAACGGAATAAGAACAGTCCATCCGGATAGACTGTACCATAATCTTCTATTACACAAGGACCGCGTAGGTCGGAGAGAGTCAGGAAACAACCTGAGAGGTATGGGTTTCTGATCTCACCTCATGTAGATATTAATCTCATTGAGGATAACGAACCGCTACCGGCTACGTATGAGGAAGCGATACAAGATATCGATTCGCTTTATGGCAAGAAGCCATGAAGTCCGAAATGGATTCCATGTACACAACCAAGTTTGGACACTGGTTGATGCACCAGAAGGCGTAAAGCCTATTGGTTGCAAATGGGTCTTCAAGAAGAAAACTGACATGGATGGAAACGTACAAACGTACAAAGCTAGGCTTGTAGCGAAGAGGTATCGTCAACGACATGGTGTCGATTACGACGAAACTTTCTCACCCGTTGCCATGATTAAATCCATTCGGATAATGCTTGCTATTGCTGTATATTTCGATTACGAGATATGGCAGATGGACGTTAAAATCATTTTCCTTAACGGAAACCTTTTAGAGGATGTTTACATGCAACAGCCTGACGGTTTTATCGTACCTAGACTTGCAAACAAGGTTTATAAGTTAAATCGATCCATTTATGGATCGAATCAAGCATCGCGGTCATGGAACCAATGTTTTGACGAGATCATAAAAGAATATGATTTCATTCAAAACGAAGATGATCCTTGTGTATATAAGAAGGTTAGTGGGAGAGCACTGACTTTTATTGTCCTTTATGTTAACGATGTATTGCTTATAGGCAATGACATTCCCATGTTAACGTCGGTGAAAGCTTGGCTTTCATTGAAATTGTCCATGAAAGATCTGGGAGAAGCAGCCTTTATTATGGGAATAAAGATCTACCGGGGATAGATCTAGAAAGCTGCTTGGACTCTCCCAGAGTACGTACATTGACAAAGTGTTGAAGAGATTAAACATGGATCAATCAAAGAGGGGACTGTGCCAGTGTCGCATGAGGTCTATCTATCTAAGGACATGTGTCCTAAAACTCAAGATGAGAGAGACAACATGAGTCGGATACCGTTCACCTCGGCAGTCGGATCGATCATGTATGCCATGGTATGTATGCGACCTGATGTCTCCTATACTTTGAGCATGTGTAGCCGCTATCAGGCCGTTCCATGTGATGGTCACTGGATTGCAGTTAAGAACATCCTTAAGTATCTTAGACCAACTAATGATGCTTTCTTAATCTATGGAGATGGAGAACTTGAGGTAACTGGGTATACCGATGCAAGTTTCCAAACCGACAAAGACGACTGTAAGTCACAATCAGGGTACATATTTTATTTGAATAACGGAGCAGTAAGTTGGAAATCTTCCAAGCCAGAGACTGTTGCCAATTCAACAACAGAAGCGAAGTACATTACTACAGCTGAAGCAGCAAAAGATGCAGTTTGGATCCGAAAATTCCTAATTGGATTGGGAGTAATTCCTTTAGCAGCTGAGCCCGTTCCATTGTATTGTGAAATAACGGGGCTATAGCGCAGGCTAAGGAACAACGGTCTCATCATCGATCCAAGCATGTTTTTCGACGTTTCCATATGATTCGTGAGATCATACATCGTGGCGATGTGAAGATCGAGAAGGTCGCATCAGATGACAACAAGGCAGATCCACTGACGAAAGTTATTCCTCAGTAAAAGTTTGAGCGACATGTATATAGTTCAGGTATTAGATGCTTGAGTGACTGGCTATAGGCCAAGTGGGAGATTGTTGGACAGTTATGACTCATAGCGTCACTGTTTGTAAAAGATATTTTATTTTTGTACAAAATTAATTATGTAGTATTGAAATTGTCTTTAACCGTTTTGTATTTATTTACTTTGATATATAAATGGTAGAAGTCCTAATGATTAGTTCGGGATTGAGATGATATGAGACAGTATCAATCCATAAAGGTTTAATCATTAAATATCCCTAGTCGTAGTATTATCGAGATTGGACATCGATAATGTGGAATAGACTAGTATTGCACGTGTGCGCATTGTGAGGGCATAACGGCATAGTTCTCATATATTTAAGTATTGGATACTTATGCAAGTGCGATAGGAGGTTGTGTTTTACCGATGGTATGGAAAACAGCTTCGCTCTGGATAGACCCCGCGGAATCCAATTGGTAGTATGTATATGTGTCTATAGGAGTCCGCTTCAGGGTAGGTGTATTTGGTCTTAACCTGAGACTTGCATCGCTAGTACTTGCGACAATCGATACACTTTGGTTTTGGTCGTCCAGGACTTTAACAGGTTCTGCGTATGCCTCTTCTGGGTTTATTGAGAATCGTAGTGTATTGGATGTGATTTCAAGACGGAAGTATCACTTCAGACATATGGAGATGATGATCACGCAGGGATTCAGAATTGGTTCTCTACTGTGTTACAACCATCGGGATAATATGACAAGGTCAGGATTATCCGATTCAAATAGACTAGTTGCTTGATATCTGATATGTGCTTTGTATGGTGCAGACACTATTCCAGCCTCAGGCCTTGCATGTGACATCCGATACTGGATTGCAATACTAATACTACGGTATACTATGCCTGATATAGATCGTATATTCTATTAAGAATATTTCTGGAGAATTGGGTAGGCATGGCACTTTGCTAGAAGCCAACCTTGTCTCGTAAATAGGTAAAAACGTAGTACGAGGTACGTACATGTTCGGATAATCCGACGATCGGATTTACTGCCAACATATCCAGGGATCTCTTGGGCCGCTTTCCGAAGATTCACTGATGACGTATGAATCGAACTTAATTAATCCGGGATTAATTACGGAGAGACTTTATCTGGATAAAGTACTATTTGAAGAGATAGATTAATTTGGAATTAATCATTAAAATAATATATTTGATATATTAAACGAAATTAGATTTCGATGCGGAATTAAAATTAGATTTTAATTCGGGCAAACGAGTTAATTTAGAATTAATTCGTTAGCGACGTGAATAGTAATTTTGATAGGCATAATTATTTAATTAAATTCGATTTAATTACGTCGCGACGGAAGTTCGTTAGCTCGAAATTAGCAACCCAATCCCGAGAGTGTTTACGGGCCTACTCGCATTTGGAATCGTATGGGGCCCACATGTCACATCAACCATCACATCATTTGTCACCTTTATTCACTTTAATGTGATGGGTTTAGGTGAGTTGGTGAAAGTGTGTAATACACTCCAAAGTCAAAGAAAATATGTGACATATACCAAATCCATTTTTGGTATATCATTATTATTGTTTTTGAAACAAAATACACAAGCTTCCATTTCTCTCTCCATTGCCGAATGCAGTGAAGATTTTTTCCCTCTCAATTTTCTTTGATCTTCACTAATTTTTGAAAGAAAAACTTGAAGAATTTTTGTTGCATTATTTCTCTGAGGCTAGCACCTTCAAAGAATCATCAAGAGGTGATAGGGAAACCTACTCCAAGAGCTTGGAATCAAAGAAAAAGCTTGGAATCAAAGAAAAAGCTTGGAGCTTCTACTTCTCACCTTGGCCGAATTCAACAAAGGATCTTGGAGAAAATTTTGTTGATCAACGCATCCAAAGCCGATCATTGTAAGTGTGTTTCCGCTCTTCTTTGTTATTCATTCATCATTTTATGCTTATCTTGATCTTGGGACTAAACCTAGAAACCCAACAAGATAGTCACCAATGACGGCCCCCAATTCATCAGTCATTGCTTCCAATACTTCTATAGAAATTTGGGGAATTAAGCTCAGCTTCTCAACTCCATATTTTCCTTAAGTTAATGGACAAGTCGAGTCTTCCAATACGACTATCATCAATATTTTGAAGAAGCGATTGGAGAAAGCTAATAGAGTATGGGTAGATAAGTTTCCAGGAGTACTCTGGTCTTATCAAACATTGTTTATTCCTCAACTGGAAAGACCCTCTTC
>SKCR01046775.1:0-66221 GCA_019454045.1 Zanthoxylum bungeanum
CTTGCGACAACCAATATACTTTGGTTGAGGTCGTCCAGGGCTTTAACCAGTTCTGTGTACGCCAATGCTGGGTATATTGAGAATCGTAGTGGTTGGGTGTGATGTTACGACGGAAGTATCACTCCAGTCATATGGAGATGATGGTCACATATTATAGGATAGGGAACTTGTGTTCTCTTAATGCTCGATCTATCGGGATATTTTGACAAGGTCATGTATATCCGATTATAGAGACTAGTTGCCAGACATCCGATATGTGCTTCGTAGGGGGCAGACATAATTTCCAGCCCCAAGCCTAGCACGTGAAACATCTGATACTGGATTGACATAAACATACTACGGTATACTACGCTTGATATAGATCATTTTATTCCTGTAAGGTATTTCCGGAGATTGGGTAGGCATGGCGCTTTGCTAGAGGCCAACCTTGTCTTGTAAATCGGTACAAATGTAGTACTAGGTACTTACGTGTTCGGATAGTCCGACGACCGTATTTACTACCAACATATCGGGGATCTCATGGGTCGCTTCCCAAAGATTCACCGATGACGTATGACTCGCACTTTATTAATCTGGGATTAATTAGAAGAGAGAGAAATTAATCTGGGATTAATTACGGAGATATTTTATCTGGGATAAAATATTAATTAAAGAGAGAGAACGATTAATTTGGAAATTAATCGATAAAATAATATATTCGATATATTATCCGAAATTGGATTTCGACGCGGAATTAAAATTAGATTTTAATTCGGGCGAACGAATTAATTTAGAATTAATCGTTAGCGACATGAATAGTGATTTCGCTAGGCGTAATCGTTTAATTGTGTCACGATGGAAATTCATTAATTTGGAATTAGCGAACCCGAGCCCGTGATTATTTGCGAGCGCATTCGCTTTTCGAATTCGAGTGCGGCACGCAAGTCAAATCGAGCGTCAAATCACATTTTTCCCTCATCTCTTTGGTATATGAAAATGTTATGTATTTGTTTTGTTTTTGGAAAATGAAATAAATATATATATGTATATATAATACATTTTCTTTTTATTATTATCCTCTCTCTCTCACGGTATACGGTTCAAGGAAACCTAATTTTTCCCTCATCTCTTTCCTTCTCCCTTTCACTGCTTTGAGCCATTTTCTTCTCCATTTTTCCGGTTTGACCGAATCAAGAGAAGAAGCATGGAAGAAGACAAGTGCTAGCACACACCATGAGTCATCCTCAGGTGTTAGGGCAGCCATTTCGTGAGCATGGAACCATTTTGGAAGCTTGAAGCTTGGAGCTTCAATGGTGTCTACCATGGCCGAATCTTCAAGGAGCATGAAGCAGCAAAACCGAGCAGTCCACTGCAAGAAGAAGCTACTGCCTTGACATTTGAGGAAGCTTGAAGGCTTGTGTTCTTCGTCGCATCCAATCTGTTCATTGTGAGTATATTCTGCACCTCCTTTGATGTGTATTCACTTGTTTCATTGCTTGATTTCATGATCTTGGGACCTAATCTAGAAACCAACAATGGTATCAGAGCTTTGATCAAGCATGAAAATTTTAGGGTTAAAATTGGGTAAACTCGATTTGAGCATGAATTGGTTGAATTGTTTGATTAACTATGCTTGAATGAGGTTGAATTGATGTTGTGCATGATCAATTTCAAGAAAATTGGATTGGATCAATTTTCCCCAAAAGTTAGGCTTGGCCGAAAATTTGAGAGCCCTAATGTCTTGGTAATTTTGTTTGTTTGATCATTGGATGACTTAAAACAATTGGGTAATGTTGATTTGAGTTTTAATTGGATTGAATTTTGAATTGGACAATTTTTCCCTAAATTGTGGCTTGGCCGAATTCTTTGAGAAATAAAATTCATGGTGATTTTTGTTTTTTGATTCATTGGATGAGTTGAATTGATTTGGGAAATAATGATTGTGGATTCAATTGGATTGAAACCGAATTGGAATGAAAAAACCCCTAATTGCCGAGACTTTAAGCATGTAAATTGAGTTTGATTTTGATTGAATTGTGTTGGACACTATTTGATGTAGAAGTGCATGATTAATTAGGCTAATTGATGTTTTAGAAATGTCAATTGGGTAATTAATTGTGTATTACACTTAGGTTAATTAATTATAGAATTTGGAATTTTATAAGTTAATTAATTGGGCTTGAAATTGGATTTGGGCCTTATAGGTTGTAATTGGGCTTTTGGGCTTGGGTTGTACCAAGTTAGGTTTTAGGCAAAATTGGTTGGATCCAATTAGGCCCAAAACCGCATCCATAAAGTCCAATTATGACTTAATGGACCTTAATTATTTAATTGGGCCTAATGGGCCAAAATTGATTTCTGGGCTTATGGGGTAAATCCCGGATTGGACTTTGGTTATCGGTTTGACCCGAGTTGACTAAAAGTCCACGCCTTAAAGAAATTAATTAAAAGCCCATTGGACTTTAATTAAATAAACATTGGATGTTAATCGGGCTTTGAGACCCGTAACGATTGAATTTGGAATTTAAGTCGTAAAGGTTCGTTAAGAAAGTGTAATATTTAATTTGGAATTAAATAGTGAATTAGTATTAAATACAAATTGAATTGGATTTAATTTTGTAGTCTAATTTAATTCAAGAATTCGTACCTTGAGTACTTATTCACAAAACGAGTTTGACTCGAGCAAAATCAAATCGTTGTTTGAACATGCTTGTGTGAATACATGGTTGCGATGCATGAATAATGTATATCGGATGGATATTAGATGGGTGGGGCAATTTTAGAAATTGTAATAAATTTGATTTATTAATTGGACCTGAGCGTCCAGCCTTATCACCTCCATACTCTTTGTATTCTCTTCTCACATATTCCCCTCAATGTAAATGAGGTTTCTTTAGAAGTGTAGTGTAACGGGTAGAAGTAAATACATGTGCTAGCGGGGGAGAGAGAAAAAGAGATTTGATCTAGGATCAATGTACAGTATCCATCCGCATATCATTATTAATTTTCATATGCGCTTTATTATGTGTTTAGAATTCATGTTTAAGGGTGTATGATGATGAGACCTTAACAAAGATAATAAATTGGTTGCCAATTTGCACGCGAAAAACCCTCACAAATATTAAGCATTTTTCCTTCCATTGAGTGATTCTCACTTAAGATCCGAGACGGCATTGGTTTGTTGGCCAAAGTCAAGGCCTTTGTTTGTCGAAGATGTGTTTGAATCACGAAGGCTTTGTTCCATATCAGTGTCTTGTCCAAGTTGTGGTTTGTTGGCCAAAGTCAAGACCACTTCTTGTCCATCGACATTGATTACAAAGCTTTCCATGGTCAGTGGGTCGCGCTTAACTGGGATCACTAAGTTTGTTGTGCCAAAGCCAAGGCTTAGTTGATTCAGAGGAGAAAGGTTAGGTAATACATTGGATGTATTGGCATATATAAGATATATGTTTCGGACTTGGATGTCCCCCTACCAGATCTAGGAATTGGATTGGATCCAGTCGATCTTAGAGATCTACCTAGTTAATTATCATACAATTTGTTGGCCAAAGTCAAGATTGTGTGATATTTAACGGGATCCTAGCCCACTAGGAAACGCGGTTTCCCGAGTACTCGACAGAGGGTTAGAGGCTCGCCGAAAAATAGTGGGAGGCAAGAATTGAATTTGTAATATTCGTTCAATTACTTGCCATACGCTCTCATTCAAATTATTTCGTCGTTAGATTAAATGTTAGTTGGACTAATATTTAAATTGTTGTTTTAATTAACAGTTGGACTATATTATAATTGATTATATAATTGGATTATATTAATCAATATATTTGAATTAATTAATTTCAATTTACAGTTGATTTTATAATTGGATTATAGTAATCAATGTAATTGAGGTTAATTGATTTAAATTATATTTGATTATATAGTTAGACTATAATAATCAATATAATACATAGTACCACAGATCATTGATTAAATAGTTGGACTATTAGAATCAAGATATAATTGAAAGATTAGTGTTTAAAACATAATCATGGGTGAAAATGTATTTAAACGACTTTAATTTTCAAATTGGGAATAATTTCAGGATGGTTCTAGAAAATAATAAGTTATTTTATTTGATAAAATAATATATTATGCCTAAGCCCGGAGTTAAGCAAATAGTAGATCATAATCTTTGGAAGATTATGTGATGATAACTTTAGTGCTTAATCCATTTTACTTGTCAAGTAGACTCCTTAATTTCTGAATCAGAACTAAGGATTAGATCCTTAAAGTATAATAATGAAATTGAAGGATCTATTTTAGATCTTTGAAATACTAAATTGCAATAAATAATTCTTAGAGAATTAATGACTATTCTCAAGGAGACAAAGTCAAAGTTTGCAATAAAGCAAGTAGCGCAAGGCGCACCTTACTTCGATATTCTAGAAACCCGAGGCTTGGCCAAAGGCTACTGGAATGTTGAAAAGGGCAAAGGCAAAATCATTATAATCTTCTAGGAAGATAAAGGACATATCCCAAGAAGGAATTGAAGACGAGCAAGGCTCTGACTTCAAAAATATTGTCAACATTATGTTCACTACTAGTATTAAAATTAGATTTTAAATACTTAGTGTGATACATAATATATGTGTTGACGTTCAGAATCTGTTTTGAACAGGATACTGACTTCAATAGAGATTTATCTGCGAATTGAAAACAGGACGAAAGTCGCTGTTTTAACCGTAGTTACCTGAATTTAGGAACTACCTTCGGGTTAGTACTTAAATAAGAAACTGTTATAATGTAACTAGTTTGACTAGAAACATTATCTCTATATCATTGTATAATCTGTTGCGGATATACCTTTATATTCTAGAACACTAAAGTGTTTTATTATATAAAGATGATATTGAGATAAACACATTAGATGTAAATAACAGAATTTATATTTAGAATATAAATAAATCTCACACGTATAACATGACAAACAAATAGCTCAAACTGATTTGATCAATTAAGAAACTAATTGTGGCATATTTGTCAGGGACACTATTAAACAAGAATCGTATATCCACACTTTCGAAGAGTGGGTACTAGGACTAATTTGATTCTATTCAAATAAAGTCTACGAATCTAGTTTATTGGGCAAAGTGCCTAAAACACTATTTACTTGGTAAAAGTTCCAGTGCCACCGATCTGTTACCCCTAGTTCATAGTGAAGCAAGTGGGCCCATGTCTAGCTAGGCTAGATGTGGATATGAATATTTCGTGACCTTTACGGATGTGGCATCGCGTATGGTTATGTGTTTCTTCAGAAACACAAATCGGAAACAGTTAAAGTTTCGACACGAAATAGACAAACAGATCGGCTAAAGCATTAAACCATTACGGTAAGACCGTAATGGAGAATACTTAAGCAATAGGTTTCTCGTATACTTGAAAGAGTATAGTATTCTTTCAAAGAGGACTCCTCCCGGAACACGTCAATTTGACGGTGTGTCCGAACAAAGTAACCGAATTTTGTTAGACATAATAAGGTTAATCATGAGTCGCTCTGAGCTACCATTTCCTTCAACGGATAAGCTTTAACCAGTGCAAGAACTTATTTAGAATAAGGTTCCATAAAATATGTTTGACATATAACGTATTAGATATGAACGGGAAAGAAACCAGGTTTCTCACTCCTGATGATTTGGGATGCTAGGCATATGTTTGGATGATACCAAACAAGAACCCAAATTGGATAAGTGTCAAATGTAGGTTATCCTAGGGATACAATAAGTAGTGTACTTATACATCTCACAAGAAAATAATTAGATTATTGATCACCATGTGGTTTTCCTAAGAGGAATACCGAAATGCAGTGGTAAGTGGGAGGATAGTATAACTCGATGAAAATCGGAGTAATACTGTTCAAGGTACCGAATCTTAATGGAACATAAATAGTTCATCAAGGATGAGACTATTACCAATAATCTTCAAATACACAAGAACGGCGTAGGTCGGAGAAAGAGTCACAAAACAACCTGGAGTATTATCGAGATTGGACATCAATAAATACGTAAAAGACTAGTATTACACTTGTGCGCGTTTGTGAGGGCACAACGGCATAGTTCTCATATATTTGGGTATAGGATACTCATGCAAGTGTAATAAGAGGTTGTGTTTTACCGATGGTATGGGAAACAGCTTCGCTCTGGATAGACCCCTGCGGAATCCCATTGGTAGTATGATTATGTGTCTATGGGAGTCTGCAATCAGGGTAGGTGTATTTGGTCTTAACCTGAGACTTGCACCGCTAATACTTGCAACAATCAATATACTTTGGTTGAGGTCGTCCAGGGCTTTAACCAGTTCTGTGTACGCCAATCCTGGGTATATTGAGAATCGTAGTGTGTTGGGTGTGATGTTAACACGGAAGTATCACTCCAGTCATATGGAGATGATGGTCACATAGGATAGGGAACTTGTTCTCTTAAATGCTCGAGCTATCGGGATATTATGACAAGGTCATGTATATCCGATTATAGAGACTAGTTGCCAGACATCCGATATGTGTTTCGTACGGGGCATACACAATTCCAGCCCTAGGCCTAGCACGTGAACATCTGATACTGGATCGACATACACAATACTACGGTATACTACGCTTGATATAGATCATTTATTCCTGTAAGGATATTTCTGGAGAATTGGGTAGGCATGGCGCTTTGCTAGAAGCCAACCTTATCTTGTAAATCGGTACAAACGTAGTACTAGGTACTTACGTGTTCGGATAGTCCGACGACCGTATTTACTGCCAACATATCTGAGGATCTCATGGGTCGCTTCCCAAAGATTCACCGATGACGTATGACTCGCACTTTATTAATCTGGAATTAATTAGAAGAGAGAGAAAATTAATCTGGGATTAATTACGGAGATATTTTATCTGGGATAAAATATTAATTAAAGAGAGAGAACGATTAATTTGGAATTAATCTATAAAATAATATATTCGATATATTATGCGAAATTGGATTTCGACGCGGAATTATAATTAGATTTTAATTCGGGCGAACGAATTAATTTAGAATTAATTCGTTAGCGACATGAATAGTGATTTCGCTAGGCGTAATCGTTTAATTGCGTCGCGACGAAAATTCATTAATTTGGAATTAGCGAACCCGAGCCCGGGATTATTTACGAGCGCATTCGCATTTCGAATTCGAGTGCGGCACGCAAGTCAAATCGAGCGTCAAATTGCAAATCACATCAAGCATCAAATCACATGTCACTTTGAGTGATGTGACAATTTGATTGATTGATTGGGTGATTGATGTGGTAGTTGAAAAGCATTAATTGCTTTTTGCTTTTTGCTTTTTGAATTTTGGTATATGAAAATGATTTATGTATTTGTTTTGATTTTGGAAAATAAAATAAATATATATATATAATACATTTTCTTTTTATTATTCTCTCTCTCTCTCACGGTATACGGTTTCAAGGAAACCTAATTTTTCCCTCCTCTCTTTCCTTCTCCCTCTCACGGCTTTGAGCCATTTTCTTCTCCATTTTTCTGGTTTGACCGAATCAAGAGAAGAAGCATGGAAGAAGACAAGTGCTAGCACACACCATGAGTCATCCTAAGATGTTAGGGCAGCCATTTCGTGAGCATAGAACCATTTTGGAAGCTTGGAGCTTGGAGCTTCAATGGTGTCTACCATGGCCGAATCTTCAAGGAGCAAGAAGCAGCAAAACCGAGCAGTCCACTACAAGGAGAAGCTACTGCCGTGACTTTTGAGGAAGCTTGAAGGCTTGTGTTCTTCGTCGCATCCAATCCGTTCATTCTGAGTATATTCCGCACCTCATTTGATGTGTATTCACTTGTTTCATTGCTTGATTTCATGATCTTGGGACCTAATCTAGAAACCAACAATGGTATCAGAGCTTTGATCAAGCATGAAAATTTTAGGGTTAAAATTGGGTAAACTCGATTTAAGCATGAATTGGTTGAATTGGGAGGCAAGTATTAAATTTGCAATATTCGTTTAGTAACTTGCCATACGCGCTCATATCAAATATTTCGTCAAATAAATTATATATTAGTTGGACTAATATTTAATATTGTTTTAATAAAAACAGTTGGATTGTATTCAAACTATTTCATTTATAGTTGATTATATAATTGGATTGTAGTAATCAATATATATTTAAATTAATAAATTAAATTATAGTTGATTTTATAATTGGATTATAGTAATCAATATAATTGAATTTAATCAATCAAATTATAGTTGATTATATAGTTGGACTATAATAATCATTATAATAAATAGTACCTAAAATCATTGATTAAATAGTTGGACTATTAGAATCAAGATAATTGAAAGATTCGTGTTTAAAACATAATCTGGGTGAAAATGTATTTAAACGACTTTAATTTTCAAATTGGGAATAAAATTTCAGGAAGGTTTTGGAAACTAATAAGTTATTTTATTTGATAAAATAACATCTTAAGCCTAAGCCCGGAGTTAAGCAAATAGTAGAACCTGATATTTGGAATATTCATGTGATGATAACTTTAGTGCTTAATCCATTAAGCTTGCCAAATAGACTCTTTAATTTCTTAATCAGAACTAAGGATTAGATCCTTAAAGTATGATAATGAAATTGAAGGATCTTCATAGATCTAATTTTAGATCTTTGAAGTACTAAATTGCAATATATAACTCTTGGAGAGTTAATGGCTATACTCAATGAGTCAAAGCCAAAGTTTGCAATAAGGCAAGAAGCGCAAGGCGCATCTTATTTCGACATTCCGGAAGGCCAAGGCTTGGGCAAAGACTTCTGGAGTGTGGAAAAAGGGCAAAGGCAAAATCATTATATTCTTCTGGGAAGATAAATGACATATCCCAAAATGCATGCCTAAAATATGGCAAACGGGGACACGGAAGCGTGACTGCCGTATGGACAAGGCAGACATGAAGGAATTGAAGAACTGGCAAGGCTCTGACTTCAAATATGTTTGTCATAAATATGTTCGCTACTAGTATTAAAATTGGATTTAAGATACTGGATGTGGTTCAAAGATATGTAATGGTGTGCAGAATCTGCTGAAAAGCAGGATACTGACTTCAGTTGAGATCTATCTGCGAATTAGAAACGGGACGAAAGTCGTTGTTTTAACCGTAGAAACCTAATTTTAGTAACTGCCTTCGGGTTAGTACTTAAATTAGGAAACTGTTAAAATCTAACTAGTTTGACTAGATACATTATCTCTATATCAGGGTTTAACCCGTTGCGGGTACACTTTTATATCCTAGAACACTAAAGTGTTTTATTATATAAAGATGATATTGAGATAAACACATTAGATGTGAATAACAGTATTTATATTTTGAATATAAAAAAATCTCAAATATATGTTATGACAAACAAATAGCTCAAACTAATCTAATCAGTTGAGACTTATAAGTGGCATTGTTGTCTGGGACACAATTAATAAGACTCGTATATCCACACTTTTGAAGAGTGGATACTAGGACGGATTTGATTCTATTCAAATGATGTCTACGAATCTAGTTCATTAGGCAAAGTGCCTAAAGTACTTTTTACTTGGTAAAAGTGCAAAAGCCACTGATCTGTTAACCCTCGTTCATAGTGACGTAAGTGGGCCCATGTCTAGCTAGGCTAGAGGTGGATATGAATATTTCGTGACCTTTACGGATGTGGCATCACGTTATGGTTATGTGTTTCTTTTGAAACACAAATCGGAAACTTTTAAAGTTTTGACACGAAATAGACAAACAGATCGGCTAAAGTATTAAACCATCACGGTTAGACCATGATGAAAATACTTAAGCAATAAGTTTCTCATATACTTGAAAGAGTATAGTATTCTTTCAATGAGGACTCCTCCCGGAACATGTCAATTTGACGATGTGTCCGAACGGAGAAACCGAATTTTGTTGGACATGATAAGGTTAATCATGAGTCGCTCTGAGTTACCACTTCCTTCAACGGATACGCATAAACAGTGCAAAACGTATTTAGAATAAGGTTCCATAAAAATCTGTTAGACAGATTTCATATTAGATATGAACATGAAAGAAACTAGGTTTTCTCATTCCTAGAGATTTGGGTATGCTGGGCATATGTTTGGATGATAACAAACTAGAACCCGAATCGGATAAGTGCCTAATAATGGTTATCCTAGGGAAACCAAAGTATTGTACTTATACAACTCACAAGAGAACAATGTAATTGTTGCTCTCTATGCGGTTTTCCTAAGAGGAATACATATATGCAGTGGTAAGTGAGAGGAAAGTAAAACTCGATGAAAATCGGAGTAATACTGTTCAAGGCACCGAGTCCTTAATGGAACACAAATAGTTCATCAATGATGAAACTATACCATAATCTTCGAATACACAAGAACCGCGTAAGTCGGAGAGAGTCAGAAAATAACCTGGGTATGGGTTTCTGATCTCACCTCATAAAGATGTCAATCTTATTGAGGAATGCGAACTGACTACGTATAAGGTAGTGATACAAGGTATCGACTCCCCATTATGGCAAAGTGCCATGATATCCGAAATGGATTCCATGTATACCAACTAAGTTTGGATACTAGTTGATGTATCGAAAGATATTGTGCCTATTGGTACTATATTAGTCTTCAATGAAGACATACATGGAAGGCAACATACCAACGTACTAAGCTAGGCTTGTAGCGAAAAGGTGTTGTTATCAACATTGTGTCGATTACGATGAAACCTTTTACCTGTTGCCCCGGTAAATCCGTTTGGATAATGCTTGCTGGTGCTGCATGTTTCATTTATGAAATATGGCAGCTGAATGCCAAAACCGCTTTCCTTAACGGAAACCTTTTGGAGGATGTTTACAACATCCTGACAGTTTTATCGTACCAAAACTAGCAAACAAGGTTTGCGGGTTATTCGATCCATGGCTGGATTGAAGCAAGCATAGAGTTCTTGGAATTATCGTTTTGATGTAATCATAATGGTGTATGATTTAATTCAAAAATGAAAATGATTCTTGTGTATATAAGGAGGTTAGTGGGAGCGCACTGACAGTGAAAGTCCTAAGTAATAATGACATGTCATTTCTTGGAAATGATATTCCCATAAATACAATCGGTGAAAACTTGGCTTTCAAGAAAATTCTCCGTAGAATTCTTGGGAGAAACAACCTTTATTCTAGGAATAAAGATCTACTGGGATAGATTTAAAGTTGTTAGCACTCTCTGAGAACTCGTACATTGAAAAATGTATGTGACCTGGTGTCTCATACGCTTTGGGCATCTGGAGTCACAATCGGGCCAATCCAAGTGATGGTCATTGGATTGATGTTAAGAACATCTGTTAGTATCTTAGAGGAACTAAGGATGCTGTCTTATACTATGGAGAATGAGAACTTGAAGTGACCGGGATCACTGCTGCAAGTTTCCAAACCGATAAATAACCGACTATAAGTCGTAACAACGGTACTATAAAGTTTGAATAACGGAACAGTGAGCTGGAAATCTTCCGAGCAAGATACTGTTGCCGAATAAACAACAATAGTGGATTATTGCTGCAGCTGAGGCAGCAATAGAAGCCTTCTGGATTGATAATAAAATCTAATTAGATTAGATATAATTATGTTAGCGGTTGAGCTAGGCTACAGCGCAGGCTAAAGAATTAATGGTCTCATCAACGATCCAACTATATACTTCGATTATTCATCTAATCCGTTCGGATCATACATCGTGGCGATGTGATGATCGTATAAATCACATCAGATGATAATCATGCAAATCCGCTGACGAAAATATTTTCTCAGTAATTTGAGCGAACCGTACATAGTTCGGGTGTAGGAAACTTGAGTGACTGGCTATAGGCCAAGTGGGAGATTGTTGGACAGTTATGACCCATAGCGTCACTATTTGTACAGATCATGGTGTTGTTGTACAAATTAACTATGTGATAAAGGAAATTGCTCTTCTATCATTTGTAATTAGATTACCAAGATGTATAAATGATAGAAGGTCCTTATGATTAGTTCCGGATTGATAAGATATGAGACAGTATCAATCCACAAAGGTTTAATCATTAAATATCCCTAGTCAGAGTATTATCGAGATTGGACATCGATAATGCGAAAAAGACTAGTATTACACGTGTGCGCGTTGTGAGGGCATAACGGTATAGTTCTCATATATTTGGGTATAGGATACTCATGCAAGTATAGTAGGAGGTTGTGTTTTACCGATGGTACGGAAAACAGCTTCGCTCTGGATAGACCCCTCGGAATTCCATTGGTAGTATTATTATGTGTCTATGGAAGTCCGAATCAGGGTAGGTGTATTTGGTCTTAACCTGAGACTTGCACAGCTTGCTACAATCAATGTACTTTGGTTTTGGTCATCCAGGGCTTTAACAGGTTCTGTGTACGCCTCTTCTGGGTATATTGAGAATCGTAGTGTATTGGGTGTGATGTCAAGATGGAAGTATCACTCCAGTAATAGTGGAGATGATGATCACGTAGGATACGAAACTCGTTCTCTTATATGCTGCAGCTATCGGGATATTATGACTAGGTCATGTTTATCCGATTATAGAGACTAGTTACCAGAGATCCGATATGTGCTTCGTACGGGGCAGACACATTTCCAGCCCCAGGCCTTGCACGTGACATCCGATACTGGATCGAAATACGCAATACTACGTATACTACGCCTGATATAGATCACATATTCTTGTAATGATATTTCTGGAGAATTGGGCAGGCATGACACTTTGCTAGAAGCCAACCTTGTCTTGTAAATTGGTACAAACGTAGTACTAGGTACTTACGAGTTCGGATAGTCCGACGACCGGATTTACTGCCAACATATCCAGGGATCTCATGGGTCGCTTCCCGAAGATTCACCGATGACGTATGATTCGCACTTTAATTAATCTGGGATTAATTTGATGAGAGAGAAAATTAATATAGGATTAATTACGGAGATATTTTATCTGGGATAAAATATCAATTAAGGAGAGAGAACGATTAATTTGGAATTAATCGATAAAATAATATATTCGATATATTATACGAAATTGGATTTCGACGCGGAATTGAAATTAGATTTTAATTGGGGCGAACGATTTAAATTATAATTAATTCGTTAGCGACGTGAATAGTAATTTTGCTAGGCAAAGTTATTTAATTAAATTAGATTTAATTTCGTCGCAACGAAAAATTCGTTAATTTGGAATTAGCGAACCCGAGAGTGTTTGCAGGCGCACTCGCATTGCGAATTTAAGTGCGGCCCACAAGTCACATCAAGCTTCAAATCACTAGTCAATCAATGGATGTGATGTCTAGTCACTTTGAGTGATGTGACAACTTGTCATTGTGATTGATGGTGGTAGTTGGCAAAGCTTTAATGCTTTGACTTTTTGGAAAATGAAAAATGGTATATGTTTATTTGTTTTTTTTTAAACAATTAACTAATACAATTTTTGTAACAACCAACAAATCTATCTCTCTCACTCTTCTCTTCTTCTCTCTCTCGCCTAAAAGGGCATTTTCATCTTCTGTTTTTCTGGTCAAAACCGAGAACACAAGGAGATGAAAAGTGATGATTTTGTTGCAAAATCGAGAGTGCTAGCACACAATGGAGTCATCCTAAGGTGATAGGGAACCGTACCCGTGAGCTTGGAATCACCATTCGAAAGCTTAGAGCTTGGAGCTTGGAGATGGACGAATTTGAGGAGCTCAAAACCAGTCACTGTCGTGACCCATGGAGGAGAAAAGCTTGGAGTTTTTGTTCATTGCATCGCTCAACCGATCATTGTGAGTATTCCGCAACTTCTTCGAGTATTCACATGTATGTTTCTATGCTTAAATTGATCATTGGGACCTTAGAGAAACCCAACAGGCGGAGCCCTTAGGATATGATTTTGATGAGATTTGTTTGTTTGAAGTCTTCTTCGATTCCCTTTGATGCTGGACTGTGATCCAGGTAGTCCAATTTTAGGATACATCATGCCGAATTTTCAGTAAATTCAGAGGCTTATGGAGATGGATCAATCATGTCTCCTGCCGGTATCATCCTGCCTCTGCCGGGGTGTTACATCCCCGCTCACTCTGTCTTTGTCTTGCAGGATCGCTAGTGCCCCCTTCACACAAATTCTATATCACACCGGTGGGTAGGAACTCCCCGCTCACTCTACCTTTGTCTTACAGGATCGCTAGTGCCCCCTTCACACAAATTCTCGATTATGAACTTCGTGCGAAAATCAGCGCCCATGTGTGTATGTGTATATATTTATAAGGATTCAACCAGAGCAAAACATTTATTTTATATTTTTAATTTAAATGGTTTTTTTTATGATGAAATTTATTTATACATAAAAATGTAATTATACGGTCATATGAATTCGAATACAAACTTATAATACCCTAAGAGACAAGCCTAGTTAGGATAAACATAACATAAAATAATTTACACATTATGTGTTTTCATGTAACGAGTATAGATACATTTTCACACCTAAATTTACTCAATTTCATGAGGAATTATGGGATCAGTCTGATGGAAGTGTAATACATACATTGAACATAAAACTTTTATAACAACATATAATCAATTTAATACAATAAAAATCAATAATAACTAGCTATGAGACTCAAGAAGTGTCGTAGAGCTCCAATCTCATTTTTCAGAGACATGAACTAAAAATGACGATATCATTTTTCAGGCTGTATTATATGACTAAACTAAATTAAAACTAAATTTCTATTAAACGGGATCGGTTATAAATAATCTCTTATGTTATTGTGTTCTATTCGGAAGCTGTCTTATATTAATCTGACAAATAGTTGGAAAACTCTAGAACACTCATTATGAAATCTGCTGCTTCCTCCACAATTTTAGTTGATTAGACAATAAATTAAAGTTCACGCGCATGGAGCAATTAATGTTCAGGTTTAATACAAACTTTCAAACCAAATATATCAAGCTCTTAAAATTTACAATGGATTCTTTACATTACGTGAGTCTCACATCAAGAAAAAACATCAAAAACATTCAAAAAAAAATTTCTAATCAAAGTAAGAGCAATTATTTAACAATTAATTTTTCGAACTGAATAAAAATAATTATGACCTTTCTTATATATGCATATTAAGGCTTCATAGGTGCTCTGATAAGTGCACAAGTAACCAAATCCTCATCTCCAAATGTTCTTTACATACCTTATCATATTCCTTCAGGATTTTTCAGATTGTTATGGCATTGATCAGTGCATAAGTAACCAAATCCTTACCTTTTTGAATTAAGGCTCCATGGGGGCCTTCATTAATCGTATTGGGAGCCATCCTTCTTTAATTTGTTAAGAGATTCATGCGAAATAAGGATTAATCAAACCAAGAGTTTTTAATTATTTTGACCTCTCCAAAAAGTATTAATTTATCAGTAGCAAATTAAAAGTTATTGGAACATTAAAAAATGAGAAAGAATTTATTTTTTCCCCTCAAATCAAGGAGAGCTTTGAATGCCTCAGCTTTTATAGATAATTAGATATCGGATGACATGTTGCTGTGGTTTTTTTATTTAAAGAGTGTGCAATTGATTACTATATTTTTGTACTAACATATATACCGGTAACAGAAGCATAAAAAATAACAGTACGAAAAGTACTGTTAAATCATTTTTATGTGGTAAACTTTCAGAAGTTGTTTTTGAATCATTTGTTTTGTTTCCTAAAATATGAAATGATGGTCGGTTATGCACGCCCTCAATGTAAAATATTTCAAAATTAGTGTTTACCCGGAACAATGTTAATATTTCAGAATGATGTGTAATCGATTTGGAATTATAAATGGGTGTCAAAACTTTAAAACTGGTGCTTTTTCATATTTTTTTTTTTTTTAAAAAAATAATGCAATTTAATTGAATAGTGGAGAGTATGTATCAAAAATTGAAGAGGGAAAATGATTGTTTCATCTTCTTTATGTTAGATGCATGTACAACGGAATTTATCAAGACATTTGAAAATAAACACAAATGAATAAAAATTAATGCAACCTAAATGATTAGTGGAGAATATGTATCAACAATTGAAGAGGAAAAATGATTGAGTATTTAAGGCTATATCTGGAGAAGACAAATGATCCAATCAAAATTTTTAATAAGTGGCAGCATATTGTAGTGTCAAATGTCAAAACCTAATTAAAAATAAGGATAAAAGCAAAATTTTGTGTCATTTTCCCTGAGAGCGTACTCTCTCGTTAGATTTCCTAGGCGCAGACTGCGGCGGGGGTTCCTTGTTCGCCTCCGCAGGGAACGTGACTAGTCCCGCACCCGCGGAGATGTGGGGGTGCGGCCGCGTAGCCAAGGTTCCCCACTGTTGTCACGCCCAATGGAGGTTAATTCGTGGACAAAAGTAGGTATGACGGGGGCCACATGCCTTGTCATGCCCTGCGTTAGCCATTGTCACGCACAATGGAGGTTAATTCGTGGGAAAAATAGGCTTGACGGAGGCCACATGCCTTGTCATCCCATGCGTTAGCCATTGTCACGCCCAACGAAGGCTAATCATGGCTATTTTCACGCCTAATGGAAGTCAATCATGCCCATTTTCAACCCAACAGAGGTTATTTGTGGGCAGAATTTGACTTGGTTGTGGGCATATCACGTGGCAACACTACAAATAGAAGGTGATGAAAATAATAATAGCAAGTATGATAATAAAGATTTATACTAGAGATCTAGGCATTGGGTCCCAGTTATGCGTCAGACCGGGCGTCCTGGCACCAGCCTACAAGACCATCTGCCGGCACAACCTCGGCCTGGTTCATGGCACCAGCCCAGCCATATTAGAGCTATCAACGAAACCCCAAATGCCAAATACTAATGAACAACTCCTATTTAGATTAATCTTATAAGTGATTGATTTTGATTGCACTAGATATATGCCTTATCACGCACAACAACGTTCCTTTGTGTGAGAGATTTCTCAACTCTCAGTCCTTCGCGTTAAAGGACTGGGATGCTGTTGGTTTCTATTGATTTCCCAAGATCATGTTAAGCCATGAAATAGAATGAATACTATAAAGAAATGTGGCGGAAACACACTTACAATGATCGGATTGGATGTGATGCTCAACAAAACTTTTCCTCCAAGTCCACTTTGAGATTCGGCCAAGGTGGTTTGTTGAAGATGATCTACAAGCTCCAAGCTTCAATGGAAATCCATTCTCTAAGATAAGCTTCACTATCACCTTGTTTGATCCTTTGATTGTGCTAGCAAATGAAGAAAGAAAATCAAATCTTCCCTTCAATGGAGCTCACGGTTTTAGCAAGAAAATGGAGAGAGAGAGAGTTTTGTTTTTCCAATATTTGTTTTCCAAAAACAGTATGAAAAAAATAACTACCAAATTTTGGTATTAGCTTTCAAAAAGTCAACAACCATTTTGGCTCCAATTTGGCATTAAATGCCCACACCAAACTCCATCATGAATAGTGACAACATGTCACTCACCAAAAAGTGACTTTGACATCTATCATAAGTAAATGACAAGTGATGTGACTCACGATGTGACTTGTGGGCCCCACTCGAATTCAAAATGCGAGTGGGCCAGCAAACACTTCCGGGCTCGGTTTTACTAATTCCAAATTAACGAACTTCTGTCGTGACGTAATTAAATAATTATGCCTAGCGAAATTACTATTCACATCGCTAACGAATTAATTCTAAAGTAACTCGTTTGCCCGAATTAAAATCTAATTTTAATTCCGCGTCGAAATCCAATTTCGTTTAATATATCGAATATATTATTTTGTCGATTACTTCCAAATTAATCTTCTCTCTCTTCAAATAGTACTTTATCCAAGATAAAGTGTCTCCGCGATTAATCCCAGATTAATTATGCTCGAATCATACGTCATGGGTGAATCTTCGGGAAGCGACCCAAGAGATCCCTGGATATGTTGGCAGTAAATACGGTCGTCGGACTATCCGAACACGTGCGTACCTCGTACTACGTTTTTACCGATTTACGAGACAAGGTTGGCTTCTAGCAAAGCGACATGCCTACCCAATTCTCCAGAAATATTCTTAATGGAATATACGATCTATATCAGGCGTAGTATACCGTAGTATTGTGTATTGCGATCCAGTATCAGATGTCACGTGCAAGGCCTAGGGCTGGAATAGTGTCTGCCTAGTACGAAGCACATATCGGATATCGAGCAACTAGTCTCTTTGAATCGAATAATAATTACCTCGTCATATTATCCCGATGGTTGCAACACAATAGAGAACCAGTTCTGAATCCCTGCGTGATCATCATCTCCATATGTCTGAAGTGATACTTCTGTCTTGACATCACATCCAATACACTACGATCCTCAATAAACCCAGAAGAGGCGTACACAGAACCTGTTAAAGCCCTGGAAGACCAAAACCAAAGTTTACCAATTGTCGCAAGTACTAGCGATGCAAGTCTCAGGTTAAGACCAAATACACCTACCATGAAGCGGATTCCCATAGACACATATACATACTACCAATGAGATTCTGCGGGGTCTATCCAGAGCAAAGCTGTTTTCCGTACCATCGGTAAAACACAACCTCCTATCACACTTGCATAAGTATCCAATACTTAAATATATGAGAACTATGTCGTTATGCCCTCACAACACGCACAAGTGCAATACTAGTCTATTCCGCATTATCGATGTCCAATCTCGATAATACTACGACTATGGATATTTAATGATTAAACCTTTATGGATTGATACTGTCTCATATCATCTCAATCCGGAATTAATCATAAGGACTTTTACCATTTATATATCAAAGTAAATAAATTACAAAACGGTAAAAGGAAATTTCATTATAACATAGTTAATTTTGTACAAAAACACAATGTCTTTTACAAACAATGACGCTATGGGTCATAACTGTCCAACAATCTCCCACTTGGCCTATAGCCAGTCACTCAAGCATCTAATACCTGAACTATGTACATGTCGCTCAAACTTTTACTGAAGAATTACTTTCGTCAGCGGATCTGCAATGTTGTCATCTGATGCGACCTTCTCGACCTTCACATCGCCACGATGTATGATCTCCCGAATAAGATGGAAACGTCGAAGAACATGCTTGGATCGTTGATGAGACCGCGGTTCCTTAGCTTCGCTATAGCCCCGTTATTGTCAAAATCCAATGGAATGGGCTCAGCTGCTAACGGAACTACTCCTAATCCAATTAGGAATTTTCGGATTCAAACTGCTTCCTTTGCTGCTTCAGCTGCAGCAATGTACTATGCTTTTGTTGTTGAATCGGCAACAGTCTATTGCTTGGAAGATTTCCAGCTCACTGCTCCGTTATTCAAACAAAATATGTACCCAGATTGTGACTTGCAGTCGTCTTTGTCGGTTTGGAAACTTGCATCGGTATACCCAGTTACCTCAAGTTCTCCATCTCCATAGATTAAGAAAGCATCTTTAGTTCGTCTACGATACTTAAGGATATTCTTAACCGCTATCCAGTGACCTTCACCTGGATCGGCCTGATAGCGACTACACGTGCTCAAAGCATAGGAGACATCAGGTCGCGTACATATCATGGCATACATGATCGATCCGACTGCCGAGACGAACGGTATCCGACTCATGTTGTCTCTCTCATCTTGAGTTTTAGGACACATGTCCTTAGATAGATAGACACCATGTGACACTGGCAACAGTCCCCTCTTGGACTGATCCATGTTGAATCTCTTCAACACTTTGTCAATATATGTACTCTGGGAGAGTCCAAGCAGCTTTCTAGATCTATCCCGATAGATCTTTATTCCCAGAATAAAGGCTCCTCCTCCCAGATCTTTTATGGAGAATTTCAATGAAAGCCAAGCTTTCACCGACGTTAGCATGGGAATGTCATTGCCTATAAGCAATACATCGTCAACATAAAGGAAAATAAAAGTTAGTGCTCTCCCACCAACCTTCTTATATACACAAGGATCATCTTCATTTTGAATGAAATCATATTCTTTTATGATCTCATCAAAACGTTGGTTCCATGACCGTGATGCTTGCTTCAGTCCATAAATGGACCGATTTAGCTTACAAACCTTATTTGCAAGTCTAGGCACGATAAAACCGTCAGGCTGTTGCATATAAACATCCTCCAAAAGGTTTCCGTTAAGGAAAGCGGTTTTAACGTCCATCTGCCATATTTCGTAATCGAAATATGCAGCAATAGCAAGCATTATCCGAATGGATTTAATCATGGCAACGGGTGAGAAATTTTCGTCGTAATCGACACCATGTCGTTGACGATATACCCCTTCGCTACAAGCCTAGCTTTGTATGTTTGTATATTGCCATCCATGTCGGTCTTCTTCTTGAAGACCCATTTGCAACCAATAGGCTTTACGCCTTCTGGTGCATCAACCAGTGTCCAAACTTGGTTGGAGTACATGGAATCCATTTCGGACTTCATGGCTTCTTGCCATAAAGCGGAATCGATATGTTGTATCGCTTCCTCATACGTAGCCGGTTCGTTATCCTCAATGAGATTAATATCTACATGAGGTGAGATCAGAAACCCATACCTCTCAGGTTGTTTCCTGACTCTCTCCGACCTGCGCGGTCCTTGTGTAATAGAAGATTGTGGTAGAGTCTCATCCCGGATGGACTGTTCTTGTTCCGTTGAAGATTCTATGCCAGGAACAGTATCACTCTGATTTTCATCGAGTTCTACTTTCCTCCCACTAACCACTGTATTTAGGAATTCCTTCTCAAGGAAAACCGCATGTAGAGCAACAAATACTTTGTTCTCTCGTGGGTAATAGAATTAATATCCTTTGGTTTCCTTAAGATATCCTACGAATAGGCATTTATCCGATTTGGGTTCAAGTTTGGTACATTCCAAACGTTTGACGTATGCCCAGCATCCCCAAATCTTCAGGAATGAGAAACCCGGTTTCTTTCTTGTCCATATCTCATATGGTGTCTGTTGTACAGACTTTGACGGAACCTTATTCAAAATAAGAATTGTACTGTTTAATGCATATCCCCAGAAGGAAACAGGTAGCTCAGTGCGACTCATCATAGGCCTAACCATATCCAACAAGGTTCGGTTTCTCCGTTCAGACACACACGTTTAATTGCGGTGTTCCAGGAGGAGTCCACTGTGAAAGAATACCATATTCTTCCAAGTAATCTAGAAACTCATTGCTCAAGTATTCGCCACCAAGGTCCGACCGTAATGTCTTTATACTCTTGCCGGTCTATTTTTCAACTTCGTGTCGAAACTCTTTGAATTTCTCAAAAGTTTCTGACTTGTGTCTCATAAGATACACATAACCATAACGCGATGCATCATCCGTAAAGGTTACGAAGTATTCGTATCCACCTCTAGCCTGGCTATACATGGGCCCACATACGTCACTATGAACGAGGGCTAACAGTTCGGTGGCACGTTCATCTTTACCGCTAAAAGGTGATTTAGGCATTTTGCCTAATAAGCAAGATTCACAGACGTCATATGAATTTGGATCAAATCCGTCCAAGTACCCACTCTTCGAAAGTGTGGATATGCGAGTCTTGTTTATGTGTCCCAGACGACAGTGCCACATATAAGTTTCATCTTTATTACTCATTTTAAGCCTTTTGTTTGTTATATTATATGTTTGAGATTGATTTATATTCAAAATATAAAGACCATTATTTGCAACAACAGTGCAAATTTGTACATCATTTTTATACACAAAACACCCATTGTTCCTGAATACAAAAGTATACCCACATTGGGTTAACATAGATACAGAAAATTAATATTCCTAGTCAAACTAGGTACATAATAACAGTCATTAAGTTCAAGTACATGCCTCGAGGGCAGTTATAAAACAAAAGTGCCAATGGCCAAAACGACGACTGGTGCCCCATTTCCGACGCGTAGATCAATCTCCTCTGAGGCCAGTCTCCTGCTAATCCGCAGATCCTGCACATCAGTACATATGTGAGTACCATAACCAGAATCGAAAATCCAATTTTTTAAACTAGAAATAGTCATGTTTATTTCAATAACAAACATACCTGAAGCCGGTGCCTTGCCCGCTTTAATCTCCTTCTGGAGCACCTTGTACTCACGGAAGTCACGCTTCCAGTGACCCCGCTTGCCGCACTGGAGGCAAACATCCTGAGATTTGTCCTTAGGCTTCCCAGAAGCCTTTGACGATTTGGCCTTGCCCTTTCTTTTATGCTTCTTCTTCTTCACACCTCCAGTCACCTTGGGCCGAGCCCTCGGTGTCTGAGATGTCGAAGCAAAGTGCGCCTCGCGCTTTTTGCCTTTAAGTAGCTCCTTCTCAGCTTCCTTGAGAATTGACAACAACTCTCCAAGAGTATCATCTGTGTTCATCAAGTTATAGTTTATGATGAACTGTTTCCAAGTATCGGGGAGAGATTGCAAGATCATATCTATGGTAATCTCAGCCTCTAAGACTATCCCCATCTCAGCCAGCTCATCTATGTCAGCAATCATCTGTACCACATGGGACTCAAAAGACATGCCTTCTGACATACGTGAACGGAAGAGCTTCTGTGTTAACTCATATCTCTTCGACCTTCGGTTAGATCGGTGAAGATCGTGCAACCTCGCCAACATGTTATAGGGATCCAAGTCCTTGTTCTGTCGACGGAAATGATGAGTCATAGAAGCAAGCATAATAGACTGAGCAGTATCATTATCATCGCTGTGAGTCTTCCAAAGCTCCAGCTCAAGTAACTGATCAGGTTTGGGCTTAGGCCCAAGAGGTGTCTGTATAGTATATAGCAGCCTCTCGGCTCCAATGACTATCCTCAAATTCATTTCCCAATCGATAAAGTTCGTGCCCTTGAAGACATTTTCGCCCATGATAATGTCTCGGACATTTCCCTTTCATGTCATCTTGATTACGATAGTCTAACTATCTAATCAACGATATATGGGTACAGTCTAACTGTTACAAGAAAATAATATTGTATTAGTCCAACTAATAATATAATTTTGACGAAATAATTTAAAAGCGCGTAAAACTTAGTATCTGAATGAAATAATAAATTCAATACTAGCCTCCCACTATTTTTCGGCGAGCCTCTAACCCTCTGTTGAGTACTCGGGAAACCCAGTTTCCTAGTGGACTAGGATCCCGTTAAATAACACACAACCTTGACTTTGTCCAACAAGTTGTATGATATTTAACTAGGTAGATCTCGAAGATCAATTGGATCTAATCCAATTCCTAGATCCGGTAGGTGGACATCCAAGTCCGAAACATATATACAGTATATATGCCAATATATCCAATATATTTTCCTAACCTTTTTCCTCTGAATCAACTAAGCATTGGCTTTGGCACAACAAGCTTAATGATTCCAGTTAAGCGGGACCCATTGACATGGAAAGCTTCGTAATCAATGTCGATGGACAAGAAGTGATCTTGACTTTGGCCAACAAATCACAACTTGGACAAGACACCGATATGGAACAAAACTCTCAAGATTCAAACACATCCGCAATTGACAAAGGTCTTGACTTTGGCCAACAAACCAATGCCAACTTTGGATCTTGAGTAAGAATCACTCAACGGAAGGAAAAACGCTTAATATGTTTTGAGGTTTTTTCACGTAAATTGGCAACCAATTTATTATCTTTATTAAGGTCTCATCATACACCCTTAAGCATGCATTTATAAAAGCATAATAAGGCGCAGAAAGTAATTAATAACGATATGCGGATGGATATTTAAACAGATTGTTCCTAGAACAAATCACTCTCTTTTCTCTCCCCGGCTAGCACTATTCTACTTCTACCCAATTACATAATACAATAAGAGAAACCTCATTAACATTGAGGGGAATTAGGTGAGAAGAGAATACAAAGAAATAATGAGAGATAAGGCTGGACACGCAGGTCCAATTTATAAATTATGAATTTACAACAATTTCTAAAATTGCCCTTTCCCTTCTAATATCCATCCGATATACGCTATTCATACATCACATCCATGTATTCATTCAAGCATGTTATTCAATCAAACTAATCAAATTAATTATCTTTGAATATTAGTGATCATCCAATGTTCAAACAATGATTTGATTTGCGTGAGTCCAACTCGTTTGAGAATAAGTACTTAAAGTACAAATTCTTGAATATATCGAACTACTCGTTAAATCTAATTTAATACGTATTCAATACTAATTCATGTATTTAATTCCAAATTAAATATCTACACTTTTTAATGCGCTTTAACGACTAGATTCCAAATCTAATATTATCGGATCTCAAAGCCCAACTAACATCCAATATTCGTTTAATTAAAGTCCGATGGGCTTTCAATTGATTTCATAAGGCATGGGCTTTGGTCAATATGGGTCAAACCCAATTACCAAGCCCAATGAGGAATCACCCTCATATGCCAAAAAACCAATTTTAACCCATAAGGCCCAATTAAACTTTTAAAGCCCATTTATTACATTTGGACTTAATGGAATGATTTAGGCCTAATTTGGATCCAATCCAATTGGCCTAAACCAACTTGGCCCAACCAAGCCCTTTTGCCCAAATATAACATTTTCAAGCCCAATTAACCAATTTTAAAATTTCAAATTTTATAACTTAATTAATTACAGTGTAATACATCAATTAATTAACTAAATCAATATTTCCAAAATATAATTTAACCAATTAATTATGTATCCTATTTGTTCAACTAATGTCCAACATTCTTGAATCAAAAATCAAGTCCATACATGCTAATTTGTTCTCGGCAAGGTAAGGATTTTTGTCCGATTTCATTTTTCAATCCGATCGAATTACAAATCGACATTTCCAATTCGTTTCAAGTCATCCATTGATCATCAAAACAAAAAATACCAAGACTTCCAGGGTAATACATATTGGCCAAGCCAAGTTTTTGGGTGAAAAATTGATCTAATCCATTTTTCTTAAAATTGATTACAAACAACTCAAAGTCATCCATCCATAATCATGCTCAAACAAGTAATTTATTCAAAACATGCTCAAAATCAATTTACCCAAATTTTACACTAAAATATTTCATGCTTAAACAAGGCTCCATGATACCATTGTTGGTTTCTATTGATGTCCCAATATCATTTTAAGCCATGAAATAGAATGAATACTATAAAGAAATGTGGCGGAAACACACTTACAATGATCGGATTGGATGTGATGCTCAACAAAACTTTTCCTCCAAGTCCTCTTTGAGATTCAGCCAATGTGGTTTGTTGAAGATGATCTACAAGCCCAAGCTTCAATGGAAATCCATGCTCTAAGATAAGCTTCCATATCACCTTGTTTGATCCTTTGATTGTACTAGCAAATGAAGAAAGAAAATCAAATCTTCCCTTCAATGGAGCTCACGGTTTTAGCAAGAAAATGGAGAGAGAGAGAGTTTTGTTTTTTTTCCATATTTGTTTTTCCAAAAACCGTATGAAAAAATAACTACCAAATTTTGGTATTAGCTTTCAAAAAGTCAACAACCATTTTGGCTCCAATTTGGCATTAAATGCCCACACCAAACTCCATCATGAGTAGTGACAACATGTCACTCACCAAAAAGTTACTTTGACATCTATCATAAATAAATGACAAGTGATGTGACTCGTGATGTGACTTGTGGGCCCCACTCGAATTCAAAATGCGAGTGGGCCCGCAAACACTTCCGGGCTCGGTTTTGCTAATTCCAAATTAACGAACTTCTGTTGCGACGTAATTAAATAATTATGCCTAGCGAAATTACTATTCACGTCGTTAACGAATTATTTCTAAAGTAACTCGTTTGCCCGAATTAAAATCTAATTTTAATTCCGCGTCGAAATCCAATTTCGTTTAAATATCGAATATATTATTTTATCGATTAATTCCAAATTAATCTTTCTCTCTCTTCAAATAGTACTTTATCCAAGATAAAGTGTCTCCGCGATTAATCTCAGATTAATTATGCTTGAATCACATGTCATGGGTGAATCTTCGGGAAGCGACCCAAGAGATCCCTGGATATGTTGGCAGTAAATACGGTCGTCGGACTATCCGAACACGTGCGTACCTCGTACTACATTTTTACCGATTTACGAGACAAGGTTGGCTTCTAGCAAAGCGCCATTCCTACCCAATTCTCCAGAATTATTCTTAATGGAATATACGATCTATATCAGGCGTAGTATACCGTAGTATTGTGTATTGCGTATTGCGTATTGCGATCCAGTATCGGATGTCACGTGCAAGGCCTGGGGCTGGAATAGTGTCTGCCCCGTACGAAGCACATATCGGATATCGAGCAACTAGTCTCTTTGAATCGGATAATCATTACCTCGTCATATTATCCCGATGGTTGCAACACAATAGAGAACCAGTTCTGAATCTCTGCGTGATCATCATCTCCATATGTCTGAAGTGATACTTCCGTCTTGACAACCCATCCAATACACTACGATTCTCAATAAACCCAGAAGAGGCGTACACAGAACCTGTTAAAGCCCTGGTAGACCAAAACCAAAGTTTACCAATTGTCGCAAGTACTAGCGATGCAAGTCTCAGGTTAAGACCAAATACACCTACCTTGAAGCGGACTCCCATAGACACATATACATACTACCAATGGGATTTCGCGGGGTCTATCCAGAGCGAAGCTGTTTTCCGTACCATCGGTAAAACACAACCTCCTATCGCACTTGCATAAGTATCCAATACTTAAATATATGAAAACTATGCCGTTATGCCCTCACAACGCGCACAAGTGCAATACTAGTCTATTCCGCATTATCGATGTCAAATCTCGATAATACTACGACTATGGATATTTAATGATTAAACCTTTATGGATTGATACTGTCTCATATCATCTCAATCCGGAATTAATCATAAGGACTTTTACCATTTATATATCAAAGTAAATAAATTACAAAACGGTAAAAGGCAATTTCATTATAACATAGTTAATTTTGTACAATAACACAATGTCTTTTACAAACAGTGACGCTATGGGTCATAACTGTCCAACAGATGCGAAGTTGAAACAGATCTTGTTATAATTAATATTTGGGCCTAAATTTCGCCCAATTAATGACTGAAAGTCAACTTCTCTTGAATACTTGCAATCATTGTTTTTAAAATTTTACCTCTGTTGAATCAGTTGAATCAAGAACCGATCATAAATCCAAATCGATTGAACTCTAAATATTAATGTATAAAAAAAATAAAAAATAAAAAATAAAAAATTGGTAAAAACTTGTTAAAATAATGAACATGCCTCACCGATTCTTAACAAAAATAAATAATTTAAACCATAAAATAAAAAATAAATATTTTCTATATTTTTAATCAATTAAAATTATTTATGACGACAACCGATTTTTCCGGTTCAACTTCAACTGGTCAAACTGGTGATTCGTTGAACTTTTTAAATCACCGACCGATCCGATTTTTAAAATATTGATTAAGTAATTATAATGAGTGAATCTGATTCAAAAAAAAAAAAAAAAAAAAAAAAAAAAAAAAAAACAAACTAATAATAACGTGAATCAAAAGTGGAGGAAAACCAATTGGAAACATGAAATGGTACGAGTAGAGAAAACGACATGGGTTGAAGGGTAAGAGATTTGAGTTGAATCCTTGTTTTACAAGGAGAATCAACTTTCACGACAAGTTTTCATAATATATTTTTTTTTGCAAATTCCAGGCAACTTCCTCAAAATGTACCCGTCTATCTAGTATTCTGTTTATGTTGTCCTGTCATGGATCTCTCAAACTCCTTTTCTCAAGGGATGGAGTTTTCTCATTTTCATATTTCTTTTTATTTTTTAAATTCTAATGAAAATAAACGTATATTCGATTAATATTTTTTTTTAACACAACATGTGTATGAGTGATATAATATCACTAATTAATAAACATATAATTTTTGTAATTTTATTTAATTATAACTACTTAAATGGGTTTTTTTAACCTTCTCAACAATCTCTGTAAACAGTTGCTCTTAATCTTCTTCTCTCTAGCATTCTGAATCTTTAAGAGCAGTGGGGTATCTGAAAAGTATACTATGATGTCGACATTAGATTGGTTCTAGTTTTAGTGTTTCAAGGCTCTCAAAATAAAATAAAAAAACTCAAGGTAAGAGAAGAAAATAAATCCAATCATAATCATGGAAGAATTTTAAATTTTAAAATGCAACCAAAGACAGAAAATCATAGTCCAGGTTCCCTCAATCCCTTCAAATGCAACCAAAATATCATTGTAATGAAAGTAATGTGCCGCCCTTATTTTGAGGTTGGCTTTGTGAATTTTTTTTGGAGCAGTGTATATTGGATTTTTCCTTACTCCAATGAGAGCGAGGTTCAAAGATCTTTTTAGGTATGTTTCCAGAGCAAGGGTTATTCGGAGCGAGAAAATCTACAATACAATAGAGGGACCAAGTTATTCGTATAATAATTCAATAATCTATTATCACGCGTGTTAAAATATTAAAAAATAACTAAAAAATAAATATTAAATTATATATACCATTTACTAATTTATTAATAATATCATATCACCCTAATATCGTTACACAAAAAAATTATTCGTACGGAGCGTGGTTTTGCTCCCAAGGTTTTCGGATTGAATTAACAGAGAAATCAAAGAAAAATCATAATGGTCGATGTTATTTATCGCAACATGCCACACTGTCAAGCAGGACACGTCATTAAAGAGAGGAATCAAAGAAGAAATATCCCTAAAGATACCAACTATGCTCCCAAGATTACCACGTCACCAAATACTATGATTTCATCATCACATAGAGCGACACGTTGAGCAATGTCGGTGGGTGATATTTTGATACACCCACCACTATCATTTATTTGATATTTTTTACTATTTTAACATATATAATAATATATTATTTGATTATTATATGTATGATATGATACTTTCATTAAGTTGTAAAATTTATCTAATTAAAGATAGCGATACAATCTAATAACTAATAAGTATATAGCAAACTTCTAAATCACTGAAAAGCATCAATACACCTAAATATTTAAATTAAAACATACCTCAATAAAATACACATAACAAGTTAAATTCGATATCTTTCGGCAAAAGACACACACATGAAGTAAATTAAGGCAGAATGCACACTTTGTGGCATATCGTGACGCCCACCATGGCGCATCGTGACTATCTGATCTTGAACAATGTGTGTTGTGATGCGTTGGACGCCGTCGCAACGCGGAAGACACCTCCAGATTCATCCGGAACTCGATTTTTGATCTGGAAAGATCCTCTGGACCTCATATATAAGCAATAATTCGCCTCAAAACCTAAAAAGAAGCCTCGTAAAATTATTTTAGAGTCCCATAGCATAGAAAAACCTAGAGTAAGGCAAGAATGAGTTTTTTAATTGGTGCTGGAGATTGAAAGTGAAGACTGCAAATAAGAGTTTTTTCTTCCCTTTTCTCTCTAGTTTATCTTTTATAAGTTCTTGTTTTATATTAATAATAATTAGCTTATTTTTATTGAATATCATGAGTAGCTAAATCATTCATTTATGATTCTAATGGATTTTAAGCATGTTTATTAATTAATTTGTATCTTCTTATTCTTTTGGGTGTGTTGTTGGATTATTTATTATTCTCTGAATTGAATGCATATTTTTTTATCTGGCCAATAATAGAACAGTCTTGGTAAATCCTTAAGAACTCAACGAAAGAAATTTGGATTAGTCGTGAGAATAATAGCGCATGATCTAGTTCTTTTGAATAGATTTCCTTTCAGGATATAAATATATATGTATGGCATGTGTATTCAATATTAGAACTTGAGTTTAATGAATTTAGTTTAAAAAAATTAACATAGACATATAGTTAATTGATTTAAGTTGAATATTTATACCTGACCTTCGAAAGAGGTTTGTATATTGTTTGGTGTTCTAGGTTAATAATTCGTGACAACCCAATTGAATGAATAATGCCTAAACCCATTGTGTGCATGCTTAGATGAAGTTACAACCCTAAGTTCTTCTCACATAAAAAGTTTATCTCAAAGTTGTTATTAGTCTTTATTTATTTTCAGATAATTTTAGATTAATCAATCTCTTTCTCAACCAATAGTTTAGTTTAAGTTAAGTAGGTTAGTTTTAGTATTAATAAGAGAAATAATAAGTCTCTATGGGTACAATATTTGATATTTTGTCACTGTATTACTTGAACAATACGTGTGCTTGCGTGCAGTAGTAAAATCACGATCAAATTTTTAGCGCCGTTACCGAAGACTTATTCTATTTTTCTATATTAATATTTGGACAATATTCTACTTGCTTAGATAAACACCATTCTTTTTCTTTTTTAACTTTTTTTTTAATTTTGACTTCAGGCGTCATGAACGAACAACAGCCTAAACCGCAAAAAATAGTAGCGCCAATCCCAATTCGGGACAAGACGATACCGCATGAATGTCAAGTTAGAGAAAATCTACAAATGTCTAGAGATCCTCAGTAAACAGACTCTGAACAATGTTAGAGCGACAAATACATGATATGGAGGAGTACAAAATAGAGAGTCATACGCTCCTCATGGCGAGTTTGTTAGTTATGCCAACAAATATAACAGACAAGTCCATAACCCCTACTTAAATAGTTACAACCCCTATATGGAGGAATTACTGAGCAGATGGCTGAGCGAAACATGGACAACACAAAGAACACCGCCAGATTAGAAGGGTTGGTACAAAGCCAAGAAGCCTCAATTCGAAAACTGAAAACCCAAATTGGACAGCTTGCGATTAATCAAAGTCAGGGGCCACAAAGAGCTTGCCCAAGTGACACAAACAACAAACCTATGAGGGCAGGAAAATAATCTTACAATGCCATCTCAGTCAGCCATAAGGAAATAGAGGATGAGTGCATCACGCAAATGTCTGATGAAGAGCTTGATGAGGAAATTTATGAGTGCATAAATTTCCCTGATGCTTCACCTAAATTGAGACGTAAACCGCAACCTCCACTGGAGGAATCCATAATGGATGGGACAAAAAGAGCAACAACTTTACTCATGAACAACACTGTCAAAAAAGAAAGGCTCAAAGAGGTATGTAGTTCCATATTGCAAAGGCCGAATGCAACTAAATACAAAGATTTTGGCGTGTTCACCATAGACTGCACCATTGTGGATTGTGAGTCAAGAGCATTATGCGATCTAGGGTTGGGAATCAATTTAATATCGCTGCATATGGTGAAGAGATTAGGGTATTATGAGTTGAAGCCCATTTCCATGACCTTATAATTTACTGACAAAATCGTCAAGAGGTCCAAAAGGAAGATAGAAGATATTATGGTACAGGTGGGGGAGTTTAAACTTACAACAGATTTCATAGTTTTGGACATGGAGGAAGATGTTGACATACCCTGTATTTTGGTAAGACTTTTTTGGTTGCAGCATGAGTGTGTCTCATCGCTTTTCAAGTGAATGGAGAGACGTTAGTTTTCAGAAGGTTTGACCTTATGGGACACCAAGAAAGTCTAGAAAATATAGCTTTAATGGAGTGAAGGGAAGGTAAAAAAGAAGAGAGTGGAGAAGCATACGGATAAAGTGACTAAAAAGTAGTGGTGTGTGAGGCCTCCAAGGCAGATTTACATGAAGATTACTACAATATAGTCGCGGTGTTCCATCAATTCGACACATTGCTACATCATGTCACTACACCACTGAAACCGCTAGACCACAGTCCATCCAAACCAAAAAGAAAAGCGCAATCAATAAATGCAACCTCTGCAGCCTCTAGTAAAGGAAAACAAGTGTATGTAAGAGTGGAAGATTATTGGAAGCAGACTAGTGTAAACCAGTCTAAATATATATTGCCACACATAAGGAAATGACGTGCAACTAGGAAGGAGGCGTCTGGAAGTCCATCGTAATAGTTTAAGCCACCATGAGTATTTGGGTGGTCATGTCTGGCTAAAAATGTTAAACTTAGCACTAGCGAGGAGGCAACCCATGCGTTTATTTTTTTATTGTTTCTACTTTAGTTTTATTTTCTTGTATGTTATTTTTGTGTTTAATAGTTTGCATATTTATCTATACAGGTACTAGTGCAACCCACACCACTTGCGCAGCCAAATTCGACCAGCAGGAGCCTGATCAACTCCATTCACGATAGTATTATTCTTCACTATTGCCTTCTTTACGCTTATCTTACATTGAAGATAATATAAATTTTAAGTTTGAGGGTGTGTGCACGTTAGTGTTAGTTCCTACTATTTAAAAAATATAAAAATAAATAGTAAAAATAAATCGATTTTTTTTCATAGGTAGTAAAACATCGGTCTAATTATGAGTTTGTTTACTTTAGGATGAAGTTTTAGGAAATAATAAGTGCCCAATTTGCTGTTAACTGATGCCTTGAGCATGTGATATAGGTTAGACTAATAAGCACTTAAAAGTAGGTTTCTAGAAGTAAGAGTCTATGTAGTTGACAAAGTGACTAGTTGAGGAAATTGTTTGAAGATAAATTATCGTTTGCTTAGATTTTTATCTCTATGTGTAATTATTTATGATATATGGTATGACTAGAGAAGAAAGAATAGATCTTTTGGGGAAAAAAATGAAAAGAGCAGAAAAGAAGAAATACTTTCATAAAAAGATAAACCACGTATAATTGATAAGAGTGAATATACCTATGGGCAAGTGTTAGGACCACCATGAAGAGAAATGCTACCTTAAAGGATATGTGAGTAAAAAAAAAATCATACTATATCGAGTTTAATATGCAAATTAAAAGCACTTTTTGAGATATTTAGGTTGGTTTGACCCATCAAATGTTAATTTTTGAGACGAAATCACTGAGTTCACTTACTTAGGAATCGATCTATGATCGAACCTTTACACACCCACATTGTTAGTCTTGCTTAGATGATTTATTCAAGAACTTGGATTTGAGTTGTGTTGGATAATTTGAAGGTTCTTTGATTTCATTGATAGAAATTCTTTGAGGACAATATTATATATAACTATCAAGACAATTTTATGTGGTTTATTATTTTTGCATGAATGCATGTGCATGTAAATGACATTTTTGGGTGTCGTCGTTGTAAGCCCTCACGAGACTATAACTCATACACTAGGGCCGCCTAAGGGGTTAAAGGCTTGTTGTATATACTAAATACAATCGTGATCCCTACGAAAGTGGCTTAGGTTAATTTATTTTTAGTTTTTTATTTTATTTTATTTTTACTTATTTTGCTAGAGGACTAGCAAAATGTTATGTTTGAGGGTGTGATGAGCGGTTAATATACATATATTTCATGCCCCTTTTATTTTAATGTTTTATTTGTTGTTTTGAGTATTATGAGCACTTTGATTTGTTTCGGGTATGTTTTGCAGGTTAAAATTATGTCACGACTCAAACGAACTTAACGAGGGATGAATTAGTAATTTTGGAGCACATTTCGGGCAAATTTCGGAGTCATCAGCGCATCTCGACACTATACAACGCATCGAGACACACACATGGAGTAAATTAAGATAGAATGTGTTGGATAATTATGACCCATATCATCACTATTTTTACAGAACATGGTGTTGTTGTACAAATTAACTATGTGACAAAGGAAATTTCTCTTTTATCATTTGTAATTAGATTTTCGGGATATATAAATGATAAAAGTCCATATGATTAGTTCCAGATTAATAAGATATGAGACAATATTAATCCACTAAGGTTTAATCATTAAAAATCCCTAGACGTAGTATTATCGAGACTGGACATCGATAATGCGGAATAGACTAGTATTGTACTTGTGCGCGTTGTGGGAGCATAACAGCATAATTCTCATATATTTAAGTATTGGATACTTATGCAAGTGTAATAGGAGGTTGTGTTTACCGATGGTACAGAAACAGCTTCGCTCTGGATAGACCCATCGGAATCCCATTGGTAGTATGACTATGTGTCCATGGGAGTCCGAATCAAGGTAGATGTATTTGGTCTTAAACTGAGACTTGCATCGCTAATACTTGCGACAATCAATATACTTTGGTTTTGGTGGTACAGGGCTTTAACAGGTTCTGTGTACGCCTCTTCTGGGTATATTGAGAATCGTAGTGTATTGGGTGTGATGTCAAGATGGAAGTATCACTCCAATCATATGGAGAAGATGATCACGCAGGATACAGAACTAGTACTCTTTAGTATTGCAGTCATCGGGATGATATGACTAGGTCATGATTATCCGATTATAGAGACTAGTTACCAGAGATCCGATATATGCTTCGTACGGGGCAGACATAATCCCAGCCCCAGGCCTTGCATGTGACATCCGATACTGGATCGCAATACGCAATACTATGTATACTACGTCTGATACATATTACATATTCCTTAAAAGAATATTTCTGGAGAATTGGGTAGGCACGGTGCTTTGCTAGAAGCCAACCATGTCTTGTAAATTGGTAAAAACGTAGTACTAGGTACGTACGTGTTCGGATAGTCTGACGACCAGATTTACTGCCAACACATCCAGGGATCTCATGGGTCGCTTCCCGAAGATTCACCGATGACGTATGACTCGAACATAATTAATCTGGGATTAATTAGAAGAGAGAGAAAATTAATCTAGGATTAATTGCGAAGATATTTTATCTGGGATAAAATACTATTTAAAGAGAGATAGCGATTAATTTGGAATTAATCGATAAAATAATATATTCGATATATTAAACGAAATTAGATTTTGACGCAGAATTAAAATTAGATTTTAATTCGGGCGAATGAATTAATTTAGAATTAATTCGCCAGCGACATGAATAGTAATTTTGCTAGGCATAATTATTTGATTAAATTTGATTTAATTACGTCGTAACGGAAAATTCGTTAATTCGAAATTAGCGAACCCGAGCCCGGGATATGTTGTGGGCCCACTCGGATTTTGAATCAAGTGGGGCCCACAAGTCACATCACAAGTCACATCACTAGTCAACTTTGTCACTTTAAGTTGATGGAAGTTGTTGGTAGGTGATTGTGTGTAAAACACACAAGTGTGATGGATTGAATGACATTTTACCATTTTATTATTTTTGGTATATGACTTTTCAATTTGGTAATTAGATTACACAACACACTTCATCTCATCTTCTCTCCCTCACTCACGGCTTTGAGCCAATTTTTCTCTATTCTCTTGGCTTGGCCGAGAGTCACACAAGGATAAGGGGAAATTTTTGTTGCAAAAATTTCCATTGCTAGCACATAAAGGAGTCATTCAAAGGTGATAGGGAAACCAATCCTTGAGCATGGAATCAACAACAAAGCTTGGAGCTTGGATTGAAGATCACACCAAGGAGTTTGGCCGAATTCCATGGAGGAAATTTTTTTTTGTGTTCAACGCATCAAAAATCTGATCAAAGTGAGTATTTCTGCCATCTTACTTTGTTGTATTCACACATTTCATATGCTTAATTGATCTTGGTTTGACCTAGAAAACCCAACAATGGTATCAGAGCGGTTATTGAGCATGAAATTGGATTTATGGTTCTTAACTTTAATTTGGGTATTTTTATTTGAGCATATTTTATTCAAATTGTTTGTTTGAGCATGCTTATAATATGTTAACTTTGAGTTGTGCATGATCAATTTGAAGAAAAATTAATTGGATTAATTTTCCCCAAATTTTGAGGCTTGGCCGAATAGACTTGGAACCATAGCTCTTGGTGATTTTTGAATTTTAGACAATTGGATATGTTTAAAATGCATGGGATATATTAGTTTGTGGTTTAATTGGATTGAAATCAAAATTGATATAAAAATCACCATATTGCCGAGAGCTTAGGAAGCATGTTGGATTGATTTTGCTTCAATTATGTTTGACATGAATTGATAATAATAAAGCATTGGTATTTTGGAAATTTTAATTTGACTAATTAATTATAGCTAATACACTTTAATTAATTAAATTGTGAAATTTGGAATTTTAGAATTTAATTAATTGAGCTTAATTTGGAATTGGGCTAAAAATGTTGTATTTGGGCTTAATGGGCTTGGTTGGGCCAAGTTTAGTTTAGGAGAATTGGTTGGATCCAATTGGGCCTAAAACCATTTCCATAAAGTCCAAATATAATATAATGGGCCTTTAGAATTTAATTGGGCCTTATGGGCCGAAATTGGTTTCTTGGCAAATATGGTGATTCCTTAATTGGGCTTTGGTATTTGGGTTTGACCCATATTGACCAAAGTCCATGGCTTAAGAAATTAATTGAAAGCCTATTGGACTTTAATTAAATGACATTGGATGTTAATTGGGCTTTGAGACCCATTTAGATTAGATTTGGAATCTAAGTCGTAAAGGCACATTAATCGGGCTTTGAGACCCGTAACGATTAAATTTGGAATTTAAGTCGTAAAAGTTCATTATATAAAGTGTAGTATTTAATTTGGAATTAAATAGTGAATTAGAATTAAATACAAATTGAATTAGATTTAATTATGTAGTTTAATTTAATTCGAGAATTTGTACTTTAAGTACTTATTCGCAAAACGAGTTTGACTCGAGCAAAATCAAATCGTTGTTTGAACATTGAATGATCACTAATTATCAGATTAATTAATTTGATTAGATTGATTGATAACATGCTTGTGTGAATACATGGTTGTGATGCATGAATAATGTATATCGGATGGATATTAGATGGGTGGGACCATTTTAGAAATTGTTGTAATAAATTTGATTTATTAATTGGACCTGCGTGTCCAGCCTTATTACCTCATATTCTTTGTATTCTCTTCTCACCTATTCCCCTCAATGTAAATGAGGTTTCTTTAGAAGTGTAGTGTAACGGGTAGAAGTAAATACTTGTGCTAGCGGGAGAGAGAAATGGAGAGATTTGATCTAGGATCAATGTGTAAAGTATCCATCCGCATATCATTATTATTTATTCATATGCGATTTATTATGTGCTTAGAATGCATGTTTAAGGGTGTATGATGATGAGAACTTAACAAAGATAATAAATTGGTTGCCAATTTGCACGCGAAAAACCCTCAAATAATATTAAGCGTTTTTCCTTCCATTGAGTGATTCTTACTCAAGATCTAAGACGGCATTGGTTTGTTGGCCAAATTCAAGGCCTTTGTCTGTCGAGGATGTGTTTGAATCACGAAGGCTTTGTTCCATATCAGTGTCTTGTCCAAGTTGTGGTTTGTTGGCCAAAGTCAAGACCACTTCTTGTCCATCGACATTGATTACGAAGCTTTCCATGGTCAATGGGTCGCGCATAACTGGGATCACTAAGTTTGTTGTGCCAAAGCCAAGGCTTAGTTGATTCAGAGGAAAAAGGTTAGGTAATACATTGGATGTATTGGCATATATAAGATATATGTTTCGGACTTGGATGTCCCCCTACCGGATCTAGGAATTGGATTGGATCCAATCGATCTTAGAGATCTACCTAGTTAATTATCATACAATTTGTTGGCCAAAGTCAAGATTGTGTGATATTTAACGGGATCCTAGCCCACTAGGAAACACGGTTCCCGAGTACTCGACAGAGGGTTAGAGGCTCGCCGAAAAATAGTGGGAGACAAGAATTGAATTTGCAATATTCGTTTAATTACTTGCCATACGCGCTCATTCAAATATCATTCGTCAAAGAAATTAAATGTTAGTTGGACTAATATTTAAATTATTGTTTTAATAAATAGTTGGACTATATTCAAACTATTCATTTATAGTTGATTTTATGATTGGATTATAGTAATCAATATAATTCATTTTAATCTATTGAATTATAGTTGATTAAATAGTTGGACTATTGTAATCATTATAATAAATAGTACCTAAATCGTTGATTAAATTGTTGGACTATTAAAATCAAGATAAAATTTTTTTGAAAGATTGACGTTTAATACATAATCCTAAGGAAAATGTATTTAAATGGTTTAATCTTCAAATTGGGAAAATAATTTCAGGATGGTCCTGGAAAATAATAAGTTACTTTATTTGATAAAATAACATATTATGCATAAGCCCGGAGTTAAGCAAATAGTAGAGCATAATCTATGGAAGATCATGTGATGATAACTTTAGTGCTTAATCCATTAAGCTTGTCGCAGTAGACTTCTTAATTTCTTGATCAGAACTAAGGATTAGATCCTTAAAGTATGATACTGAAATTGAAGGATCTTCATAAATCTATACTTAGATTTTTGAAGTACTAAAATTGCAATAATAACTATTGGAGAGTTAATGACTGTTCTCAAGGAGATAAAGTCAAAGTTTGCAATTAGGCAAGTAGCGCAAGTCACACCTTACTTCGATATTCTAGAAGGCCAAGGCTTGGCCAAAGGCTTCTGGAGTGTTGAAACTGACAAAGGCAAAATCATTATAATCTTCTGGGAAGATAAATGACATATCCCAAAATGTTTGCCTAAATATTGCAAACGGGATCGCGGAAGCGTGACTGCCGTTTGAACAAAGCAGACATGAAGGAATTGAAGAACGAGCAAGGCTCTGACTTAAAATATGTTTGTCATAATTATGTTCACTACTAGTATTGAAATTGGATTTTAAATACTTAGTGTGGTACATAAATATATACCGATGTTCAGAATCTGCTATGAGCAGGATTAACAAGCTGTTATAATGTAACTAGTTTGACTAGAAACATTATCTCTATATCAGTGTTTAACCCGCTGCGGGTGAACCTTTATATTCTAGAACACTAAAGTGTTTTATATATAAATATGATATTGAGATAAACACATTAGATGTGAATAACAGTATTTATATTTTGAATATAAATAATATCTCAAACATATAACATGACAAACAAACAGCTCAAACTGATTTGATCAGATGAAACTTAATTGTGGCATTGTTGTCTGGGACACAAACAAACAAGACTCGTATATCCACACTTTCGAAGAGTGGGTACTCGGACTGATTTGATTCTATTCAAATAAAGTCTACGAATCTAGTTTATTGGGCAAAGTGCCTAAAACACATTTACTTGGTAAAAGTGTAAATGCCACCGATCTAATAGCCCTATTTCATAGTGAAGCAAGTGGGCCCATGTATAGCTAGGCTAGAGGTGGATATTAATATTTTGTGACCTTTACGGATGTGGCATCGCGTTATGGTTATATGTTTCTTTTGAAGAACACAAATCGGAAACTTTTAAAGTTTCGACACGAAATAGACAAACAGATCGGCTATAGTATTATACCGTCACGGTAAGACCGTAATGGAAAAAAATACTTAAGCAATAAGTTTCTAATTTACTAGAAAGAGTATAGTATTCTTTCTATGAGGACTCCTCCCGGAAAACGTCAATTGACGGTGTGTCCGAACTGAGTAACCGAATTTTGTTAGATATGATAAGGTTAATCATGAGTCGCTCTGAGCTACCATTTCCTTCAACGGATAAGCTTTAAACAGTGCAGAACTTATTTTGAATAAGGTTCCATTAAAATCTGTTTGACAGATTTCATATTAGATATGAACAGGAACGAAACTAGGTTTCTCAATCCTGAAAATTTGGGAATGCTAGGCATGTGTTTGGATGATACCAAACTAAAACCCAAATTTGATAAGTACCAATTGTAGGATATCCTAGGGATACCAAAGTATTATACATATACAACTCACGAGAGAACAATTAGATTGTTGCTCGCCATGCGGTTTTCCTAAGAGGAATACCGATATGCAGTGGTAAGTGGGAGGATAGTAAAACTCGATAAAGATCGGAGTAATACTGTCCGAGGCACCAAATCTTAATGGAACGTATATAGTTCATCAAGGATGAAACTATTACCAATAATCTTCGAATACACAAGAACCGGGTATGTCGGAGAGAGTCAGAAAACAACCTGGGGTATGGGTTTCTGATCTCACCTCATAAAGATGTTAATCTTTTGAGGTATACCAACTGGCTACGTATGAGGAAGTGATACAAGGTATCGACTCCCTATTATGACAAAGTGTCATGAGTCCGAAATGGATTCCATGTATACCAACTATGTTTAGACACTAGTTGATGTACCGCAAGGCATTGTGCCTATTGGTATTTATAAGTCTTCAAGGAAGACATACATGGATGGCAACATACCAACGTATAAAGCTAGGCTTTTATCGGAAAGGTATCGTTATCAACATTATGTTGATTACGATTCAACCTTTTACCTGTTGCCACGGTAAATCCATTTGGATAATGCTTGCTAAAGCTGCATGTTTCATTTATGAAATATGTCAGCTTAACGGGAAAATCACTTTCCTGAAAAGGAAACCTTTTGGAGGATGTTTACAACATCCTGTCGATTTTGTCGTACCAAAACTAGCAAACAAGGTTTGCACGTTATTCGATCGATGTTTGGATTTTAGCAAGCATTAGGTTCTTGGAATTGTCGTTTTGATGTAATCATAATGGTTTATGATTTAATTCAAAACGAATTGATTCTTGTGTATATAAGAGGTTAGTGGGAGCGCACTGACAGTGGCTTTCCTATAAAATAATGATAATATATCATTTCTTGGAAATGATATTCCCATAATAAATAAATATCGGTGAAAGCTTGGCTTTCAAAAAATTCTCTGAGAAGTCGTACATTGAAAAATGTACGCGACCTGGTGTCTCATACGCTTTGAGCATATGGATTCAAAAACAGGCCAATCCAAGTGATAGTCACTGGATTGATGTTAAGAACATCCGTTAGTATCTTAGAAATCTAAGGATGCTGTCTTAATCTGAGGAGATGGAGAACTTGAAGTGACTGGGATCACTAGCAAGTTTCCTAAACCGATAAAACGACTATAAGTCACAAACGGTACTACAAAGTTTGAATAACGGTACAGTGAGCTGGAAATCTTCCAAGCAAGATGCTGTTACCGAATAAACATAAATGCGGGTTATTGCTGCAGCTGAGGCGGCAATAGAAGCCTTCTGGGTCGATAATAAATCTAATTAGATTGATATAATTCTGTTAGCAGCTGAGCTAGGCGTCAGCACAGGCTAAAGAATTAATGGTCTCATCAACGATCCAGATATATACTTTGATATTCATCTGATTCGTTCGGATCATACATCGTGGCGATGTGATAATCGAATAAATCGCATCAGATGATAATCATGCAAATCCACTGACGAAAGCTTTTCTCAACAGTTTGAGCCAACCGTACATAGTTCGGGTGTCAAACACTCGAGTGACTGGCTATAGGCCAAGTGGGAGATTGTTGGAAAATTATGACCCATAGCGTCACTATTTGTACAGATCATGGTGTTGTTGTACAAATTAACTATGTGACAAAGGAGATTGCACTCTTATCATTTGTGATTAGATCACCTAGATGTATAAATGGTAGGAGGTCCCTATGATTTGTTCATGGACGGAGAATGATATGAGACAGTATCAGTCCACGAAGGATAAATCATTAAATATCCCTAGTCAGAGTATTATCGAGATTGGACATCGAATAACGTAAAAGACTAGTATTACACTTGTGCGCGTTGTGAGGGCACAACGACATAGTTCTCATATATTTGGGTATAGGATACTCATGCAAGTATAATAAGAGGTTGTGTTTTACCGATGGTACGGGAAACAGCTTCGCTCTGGATAGACCCCCTCAGAATTCTATTGGTAGTATGACTATGTGTCTATGGAAGTCCGAAATCAGGGTAGGTGTATTTGATCTTAACCTGAGACTTGCACCGCTAATACTTGCGACAATCAATATACTTTGGTTGAGGTCGTCCAGGGCTTTAACAGGTTCTGTGTACGCCAATGCTGGGTATATTGAGAATCGTAGTGTGTTGGGTGTGATGTCAAGACGGAAGTGTCACTCTAGTCATATGGAGATGATGGTCACGTAGGATACGGGACAGGTTCTCTTAAATGCTGCAGCTATCGGGATAAAATGACAAGGTCATTTTTATCCGATTATAGAGACTAGTCACCAGACATCCGACATATGCTTCGTACGGGGCAGACACAATTCCAGCCCCAGGCCTAGCACGTGATCATCTGATACTGGACAAAAATACGCAATACTACGTATACTACGCCTGATATAGATTTTTTATTCCTGTAAGGATATTTCCGAAGAATTGGGTAGGCATGGCGCTTTGCTAGAGGCCAACCTTGTCTTGTAAATCGGTATAAACGTAGTACGAGGTACTTACGTGTTCGGATAGTCCGACGACTGAATTTTACTGCCAACATATCCGGGGATCTCATGGGTCGCTTCCCAAAGATTCACTGATGACGTATTACTCACACTCTAAATTAATCTGGGATTAATTAGAAGAGAGAGAAAATTAATCTAGGATTAATTGCGGAGATATTTTATCTGGGATAAAATATCATTTAAAGAGAGATAACGATTAATTTGGAATTAATCGATAAATTAATATATTTGATATATTAAACGAAATTGGATTTCTACGCGGAATTAAAATTAGATTTTATTTCGGGCGAACGAATTAATTTAGAATTAATTCGTTAGCGACGTGAATAGTGATCATTTGCTAGGCGTAATCATTTAATTACGACGCAACAGAAAATTTGTTAATTTGAATTAGCGAACCCGAGCCCGAGATTATTTGCGAGCGCATTCGCATTTCAAATTCGAGTGCGGCACGTCAAATAAAGCGTCAAATCATTAGTCGCATCAAGCGTCAAATCAAATGTCACTTTGAGTGATGTGACAACTTGTCACTTGATTTGATTGATTGATGGATTGATTGATGGAAGTTGATGGCTAGCATTTAATGCTATTTTGGAGCCATAAATTGTGTTGACTTTTGGAAAGCCTTTACACAAATTTGGTATATTTTTTTTTTTGATTTTGGAAATCAAATTAACCATATACACAACTTCTCTCATTCTCTCTATTTCTTCTCTCTCTCACGCCCAAACCAGTGGGTTTTTTTCTTCTGTTTTTGCCGAGCAGTGAGGGAAGCAAATAGTGTGATTTTATGGCAAAATCACAAGTGCTAGCACACTTATGAGACATACGAAGGTGATAGGGAAGTCCACCCATGAGCCGGGAACTATTCGACGAAGCTTGGAGCTTGACGAAGGACCAAAAACGAGGCCAAACCAGTGAGTTGTTTCAGCTCACTGCCGAGCAGTGAAGAGAGGTAGAATTTCATTTTTGTTGTCTCCGCGTCACTCAACCGATCGATGTGAGTATTCCGCAACTTCTTCGATATGTATTCGCACTTGATTCATGCTTATTATTGATCTTGGGACCTTAATAGAAACCAACACCTACTGGATCTAGGAATTGGATGAGATCCAATTGATTTTAGAGATCTACCAAGTTAAATATCATACAGCTTGTTGGCCAAAGTCAAGGTTGTGTGTTATTTAACGGGATCCTAGCCCACTAGGAAACTAGGTTCCCGAGTACTCAACAGAGGGTTAGAGGCTCGCCGAAAAATAGTGGGAGGCAAGTATTAAATTTACAATTTCGTTTAGATACTTGCCAATACGCGCTCATTTCATTTTTCGTCATTATTTAAATATATTAGTTGGACTAATATTTAATTGTTGTTTTAATTAAATAGTTGGACTGTATTCAAACTACTTCAATTTATAGTTGATTATATAATTGGATTATAGTAATCAATATATTTGAATTTAACCAATCAAATAGTAGTTGATTATATAGTTAGACTATAGTAATCATTATATTCGATTGTACCCGAAATCGTTGATTGGATAGTAGGACTATTGGAATCAAGATACCTGGAATATTAGCGTTTAGAACATAATCCTGGGGAAAATGTCTTTAAGCGGCTTTAATTTTCAAATTGGGAATAGAACCTCGGGATAGTCCTGGGAACCGAGAAGTTACTTTATTTGATAGAGTGACGTCTCGGGCCTAAGCCCGGAGTTGAGAAAATAGTGGAGCATGAGTTTTGGAAGACTCATGGTGATGATAACTTTAGTGCTTCATCCGTTATGCTTACCGCAATGACTTTTTAATTCCGTCGTCAAAATTAAGGATTAGATCATTGTATCATGATGATGAAATTAAAGATCTTCATAGATTTATTCTTAGATCTTAGAAGTGTAAATTGAAAAGGAAGCTCTTATGCTCGCGTATGTCACATGGTACATCTGTCGAGCACTAGGTGTCGTAGATGATTACTGACATCGATCAGCTAGGTTAGCTGGGCATCACCTACGTGGCCGAGACTACCAAAGATTTGATCTTATAGTCTCTACCCGAAAGCTGGGGCAGGTTCATTATGAATCAAGAGTAAACTCTTGGAGAGTTGATGGCTATGCTCAAGGAGGCAGAGCCAGAGCTTCTAAAAGGGGCAAAGGCAAAATCATCACAGTCTTCTAGGAAGACATAGGACATATCCCAAGATGTCTGCCTAAACTGTGGCAAACGGAGTCACTGGAAGCGTGACTGCCGTATGGACAAGGCAGATGTGAAGGAAGTGAAGGCGGGGCAAGGCTCCGGCTTCAAGTATGTTTGTCATAAACATGTTCACCATTAGTTTCAAAATTGGATTTTTGATACTAAGTGTTGTACATATATATGTACTGATGTGCAGAATCTGCTGATTAGCAGGAGACTGACTTCAGTTGAGATCAACCTGCGAGTCGGAAACGGGACAACAGTCGCTGTTTTAACCGTAGAAACCTAAGTTTAGGAACTACCCTTTGGGTATGTACTTAAATTAGGAAACTGTTATAATGTACCTAGTTTGACTAGAAACATTATCTCTATATCTAAGTTTGACCCGTTGCGGGTATACTGACCGGCATAAACACACATGTATAACGCAAGCGTACGTATCGTTCAAGTAGTATAAAAAGTATCGATCCCACGAGGACTTAATACCTAAGCTATTAATTTTATGAGGTCAAATGATTACTAGTATCTAATAGGTTGTTTGATTGATTTGAAATGGTGACGATTCTAAATTAAAAAAAAAAGTAAATAAAATTGTTCGAAAGTAGGTTTAAGAAAATTCAATATTAAAAACTATCTAGGGTTGTGATTTCTTCCAATATCATTTTAAAGATGAAATGGTTATTTCAAGTTTGTGCAATAAATTGGTTTACTAACCTGGAACAATAAATTATGCAAAAGCATCTGTCGATGGTCAGACGCAAATATCTAGTTTAATCCAATTGAACCATATGTCTATGTCAACCAAATTATCTGGATTCATTAAGATTAAGTTCCAATTATGGTTACCCCCGCCTGACAGGTATATGTCTATCCTGTAAGGAAATCTATTAAATGGTTATCTATCCTCAATGAAGATTGTGGGCTATTAAGTCTAAGGCTGAAACCTAAAATCCCTATGTCTAGTTCATTTTAGATTTACCAGATCAATCTTATTAGTGGCCAATTAACAAGACGCATTAGGCTTAAGACTTAATAAGTAAACCTTTAAATTACTCAAACTATAAAATAACCCCTTATAAACTGGTGATATTAAAAGTCATCACAACCCCAGATAACTAATTTAGTTAGAACACATAACTAGGACTAGTAAAAACTTGAAAGTAAAAGACATAAAGTAAAAATGCTGAAAGGTAATTGCGGTAAAGTAAAAGCTGAAAAGTAAATTACAATAAAATAAAATGCTAAGGTAAAAGGATCAACTTTTACTATTTACTATTTAGATATCTCCCATAATATAATATATAAACTTGTGATTATTTTACCAACCATCCATATAGGCGGTAACCTGATTAAGTCAAATTTAGTCCAACCAGCCATAACGGCGGAATCAAAATAAACCTGCCATATAGGCGGTAAGAAAATTTAATTACCAACCGACCAATTGTAGGCATTGCATTTTTGCATGTGAGTCCCTATGATGAGTCTCATTTGGAGGCACTACCTTTTTAGTCGAGGAAGTTGCGGGAAACGGTTGTCGGAAGGGAATCGACATTTCGTTAAATTTTATCTGCATGTTTAGCTCCAAGCTCGCTCGTTGGACCTCCGTTTTAAAGCACCTTTGGCCTAAAAAACCCAGAACCATTTAACCTTGGCCCAAACCCACTCACCAAACCAACACAACACCTAACCCACCAAGACAAAGCCCACACCACCACCACCTAGGCCCACACGCCCATCTTCCTAAAATACACCCAAATTAAATTAAATATTAATTAAATAATTTAATTGAATTAAATAATTAAACCATTTACTAAATTAAAGAAAACATTAAATTAAATCATACCTAATTAAGATAAATCACAAATATTATATACCTAACTTAACAAATTGCATGCCTAATTAAAATCAATCATAACAAATTAAATATATTGTATTCCTAATCTAAACCAGTCAAATATTCAACCTTCCTAATTCACCAAAATATGTCCCCCAATCAAATATATATTTTCCTTTTGTGACACTAATTAGATATTACAAATCCCTATCCATGCAAACCCTAATTGACAACTATAAAACACACACTAAATCAACCCTAAGACCTCTCTCATTCACACTCTCTAAGACAAAAAAAATAAGACAAACTGGCCAAACCCTAAACTGATCTCAAAACTCTACACACACACGTAGCCAACTATCACTCGGCCCCTCCCTTGATAAGTCACCCTACACGTCCACTGCATCAACAAACACCATTAGCCACAAACAGACCAAGACCAAAAAACATGTTGCTCCAAGCCTAGCCACACGTCCAGCCCTTCAAACGCCAACATAGCTCCTTTCAACTTCACCCTTCACGCCTAGACACATAAGCCACTCACCATCATGCTTCAACAAACCAATTACACTCGCAAATAACACTCAGCAACCTCACGCTCAAATTCTGCCTTCACGCCAAAGTTCCCACCGTAAGCCATCTTGCCCCCCTTAGTCTCACTTACGTTACAGCCCTCACAACTCAACAGTACGCACAAACCAGCCCCATTAACCCCCCTGCAAACTGCCGAGAAAACCCTCCACAAAAATAGTCCTCATCTCACCGTGAAAATAGTCCCTGAACTGTCCAAAACGGTAACAAAAAAACTGTACTTTTAATCCTTAAGATAATCACAAAAAACTGCACATAAAACCCCTAAAAAACACAAAAAAAAAACAGTAGCTTTAAACACCAAAAACGGTGACCAAAATACGGCGGCAATACGGCAGCAAAACAACAGCAAAACGGAGTCAAAACAGTAGCTTGAGCAGTGAAACAGCGAGGTAAAATGCAAACCAGTGAACTAGAAAAGTTGAAGAGCTTTAACCCTTCCGATCTCCGTGAAACGCAAGTCCGAAAGTCGACAAAAAAGGTTAGACCTGAGGGTATCTTTCACATCCGTTTTTAGTTGTATTTTTATTATTTATTGAGTTTCCTTTGCATGATTATTTTTGAGTGAAGCATGTTGTGGCCCTTGAATAGATAGAAAATGCATGAATTGTAAAATGATGTGTGTTGTGGCCCTTGAATAAAATGAAAAATGTGTCGCCTCTCGTGGTATATATGATGGAAACCCGGACATAAATTTCATAGCCAATTCCGAATGGACGGTAGTATGATCTGCACTCGGGATACAACTCCACGTACCACTTGAGTAAACGGCGCATATTTTGTTTTATGTTGCTTTGATTTATTTATTATCCGTCATTTAAATTCCAAATGTTATTTGTTTGCGCTTTTGTGTCTATCAATGTGAAATTGCATATTTACCGTCATTTTGATATCGCATGCTAGTATCACTATGATTTATTTGCATTTCTGTAATCATGAATGCTTGCCGTTATAATGATGTATTTTTGAAAGCATGCAAACTTGGACATAGGTTCTATACAAATTTAGATGCAAACTTCATCTTCATGTATGTGAATTTAGGATTATTGTACACTTGGAAAAATATGTTGCTTAGGCTTGGTTAGATTATTGCACAAATCATTTTATTACAAGTGGCATAAGTAAGGGACCATTCCGAACCCAACGGTTTGAGGTATTCCCTTGCGAGGGGTGAGTGCGGCATTACATCTTTGTCTCGGTTCACACCGGGTGGCGACTCCATTATTCTCCGGTTTTGTCCCCCATGGGATACTCCGTACTCCCAACCGGGCCGCGAGCCCGGGACAGCATACGTCGCCCAGTTTCTATGTTCCCACAGTCTGGCGACTCCACTAGGGATAGAGAATCGGCCCCGAAATAATGTCTTGTAATATTATGATTTGTGCTTTAATTAACTGTGTCTACTGTAAGTTAAAAGGGGTTTAATCAAAGGCATATTGTTTAGGCTGGGTAATGGTTTGGTGTATTCCTTCACTCACTACCTTTCTAGAAGGAAAAGCTGTGAAGGCACCTAGATGATCATCTACTTGTAGCCTATTGTGATGGACTAATTTGGAGGACCCGTTGATTATTCCTGTCACCAAGCGATAAGAGCCTAAGAGGCTAGGGTACTTAAGAGAGCCTCGTTCCACCCTCCCTCTGGGGAATCTACACCGGAAAATCCATCTGACAGTCAGTCACACACCATAACCCGTTGGCACGTACTGTAGGGTATTAAAAAGGTGCGCTCACTTGGTCGCTCGAACCCTTGAGTGGGGAGACCTAGTTGTGGGTAATCCTTCGCCAGCGAGAGTCTTTATCTACACTCATGCAAACCCACACGTAGACCGGAATTGTATGGCCTATAGCAGCTATTTCCTTGTGCTTGTGGACCATCCTCATTTGGATGCAGTTGGGCTTCTTATCAGAAATGCGAACTTGTTGGGCCATTTAAACTGGGACGAGTTCGTATCCTATGGCAATTGGGCCAAAAGCTTCTGAAATGTCGATGGGCCGCTCTGTAGAAATTGTTGCTTTATGACTGGATTATCTATTATATGCTTGTGTTTGGGAACGTTGTCATTTGGATCCATTCGGACCTTTTGTCATGAGATATGGGCTTGTTGGGCCATTTAAACTGGGACAAGAACGTATCTTATGATGGTCGGGCAAAAAGCCTCCAAAACGCCAATGGGCCATTGTATGTTTGTGTTTGGGAGCATTATCATTTGGATACGGTTGGACTTCTTACCATGAGATGTGAACTTGTTGGGCCATTTAAACTGGGACGAGTTCACTCCTATGACAGTTAGCCTAAAAGCTTCTAAAATGATGATGAGCCGATTTATGTGAAAATTTTAATAAGTTTATATATTCCTTGTGTCACACGCATCTCATTCATTTCATGCATACACGCATCATGTTAATCCTTGTGTCTAAAAGCCATCATAGATTCCCGTTGGGTTGGGGAAGAGTGAAGACTCACCAAAAGACTGGTAACAGATATGAGTACATTTGATAACGAGGTATCACGGATAGATCAGTTGGAAAATGGTTTCGCCAAGATTATCGAACAGTTGCAAGCCTTGACTACCGCCATGGAAAATATGGTTGTACCCCGTGCTGGGGGAAATTCTGAGAATGTGAGGCGCGAGAAGCCTCTGAATGGGTTGGGGGATGATATCCCCACTTTTGATGATGACATGGCAGAGTATGCAACAGGCAGAGTGATTGGGTCTCAGGCAGAATTTCAGAAGCTTCGGGATCAGGTTGAAACAGTTACTCGCAAAATGAGGGGTAAACATGAAGAGTTGTTAGATTATGAGGCAATGACCTTCGGAGAACAGCTGCTAGCTCAGTTTAAAATGCCCGACATGGCCAAGTTTAATGGGAATGGAGACCCGAGAGTCCATCTGCAGCAATATGTCTCAGTCATGAGTTCAGTGGGCCTTTCACAACGCCAAGTCCAAAAGATGTTTGGGATGTCACTCGAAGGGGCACCTGTGGTTTGGTATCATAGCCTTGAGAAGAAGCTTAAGGAATATTGGAGGGAACTAGCTGATGCTTTTCTGAAGTAGTATGTTACAGACTTAGAAATTGACTTGTCACTCCGTGATTTGGAGAACACTAAGCAGAATCCATAGGAAAGTTTCAAAGAGTATGTGGATCGCTGGAGAAGCCAGCTTTTGAAAATGCAAACTCGGCCTTCAGAGAAAGACCAAATTAAAATGATCATCAAGGGCACCAAGCTCTCTATTTATGGTAAGCTGAGGAGGATGACTTCGATGATTTCTGATTTTCGACAGTTGAGGGAAACTGTCATGGATATTGAGGAAGAATAGGCTGAAAACAGAAAGTTTTATGGCCAGAATAGAAGAACTTTTGGGGGGCCTTCTGTGACCAAGCCCGCTACTACCGAGGTCGCTACCGTCAAGAACAGGCGATTCTCCAATCTTGGTAGACCTTTGTCAAATTTATTTGAAAAGCTGAAAATGCAAGGACTTCTAAAACCTTTGGAACCTAGGCCATTTCCGAACCTTGTGCCACCATACCTCAACCTAAACCAGTATTGTCACTTCCATCAAGAAAAAGGCCATGACAACGACAACTGTACCCGCCTTAGGCATGAGGTCCAAAACCTCATTGACTCCCATAAAATACCCAATCCAGAAAAAGAACAACCCAACACACATATGAACCCTCAACCATAAAGCCTCTCAACCACCAGGCTTCTTGCATTGAGATAAAGGATAACAGTAGTAAAGAACCATAGGCCAAGGAAGAAGGCAATGTTGTGAATGATGAAGTTATTCCTCATCGTTTATTTAATCCTGCATTTTTAATATAGACATTGATTTAGTCTACATGTTCGAACCATTTTCTTAAATGATAATAAAGACGTTCATTTCGCTGAATCTCTTCTGCAATATGAGTATATTTGAGAAAAGCATTCAACCTTGGTACTATGAAATTCAGTGATGTTTAGAACACGGGGAATCCTCGGAATAAGCAAGCAGAAAAGATAAGATAACCATTCAGAAATTGGGAATGGGGGCAGTGAGAATATTAGACTTGGAAGGGAATTAGTTCACCAAGCCGATCAACGTAGACAGATTGAAGCAGTGGCTTGCCTGAGGAAAAGAAGACTGAGCAGTCACCAAGAGAATTGGTAGAAGACCTAACTCGACGGGATAGGAACATTCATGCATGCATACACGTAACACATTTTGCATCCTTTTGTGTTTGTTTTGTTTTGTGTTAACAGGTTTTGAAGAATAAAAAAGAAAGCGGCAAAGAACAAGCTAATCAGAAACGGTAAAAAACACAGTATCGGATTCGGGTAATAATCCCAGGGTTGAGGCCCATTTGAGTTTGAGTTTTGGGTATGGCATCTAGGGGCGAGGTCCACATTAGTTTCAGTATCAGTTTAGGGCGAGACCCATATCAGTTTCAGGCTGGGGGCAAGGCCCACATCAGTATCAGCCTAGGGGCGATGCCAATATCAGTATCAGTCTGGGGGCGAGGCCCACATCAGTTTCAGTTTGGGGCGAGGCCCATATTAATATCAGTTTGGGGGGCGAGGCCCACATCAGTATCAGTTGAGGGCGAGGTCCGTGTCAGTATTAGTTTTGGGGCGAGCCCCACGTCAGTTTGAGGTCGAAGAACCACTACATCGGTAACAGTTTCGGGAACAAGGCCCAGGGGAATAAAGCCCACATTTAACACAATTCGGGAATAAAGCCCACACTCAGCTCAGATAAGGGAATAAAGCCCACATTCCGTGCAATTCAGGAACAAAGCCTACAGTCAGCTCAGATCAGGGAATAAAGCCCACATTCAGTGCAATTCAGGAACAAAGCCCACAGTCAGCTCAGATCGGGGATAAAGCCCACATTCAGTACAATTCAGGAACAAAGCCCACAGTCAACTCAGATCGGGGATAAAGCCCACATTCAGTACAATTCAGGAACAAAGCCCACAGTCAGCTCAGTTCGGGGATAAAGCCCACATTCAGTACAGTTCAGGAACAAGGCCCAGGGAATAAAGCCTTCAATCAGTACAGTTCGGGAACCAGGCCCACAGTCAACATAATTCGGGAATACAGCCCAGATGAATAAAGCTCTCTCTCAGCACAGTTCGGGAATACAGCCCAGGAGAATAAAGCTCTATCTCAGTACAGTTCGGGAATACAGCCCAGGAGAATAAAGCTCTCTCTCAGTACAGTTCGGGAATATAGCCCAGAAGAATAAAGCTCTCTCTCAGTTCGGCAATACAGCCCAGGGGAATAAAGCCATCTCTCAACACAGTTTGGAAAAAAGCTTAGAGGAATAAAGCCCACCTTCAATACAGCTCGGGAACAAGGCCCAGGGGAATAAAGCCATCTCTCAACACAGTTTGGAAAAAAGCCTAGAGGAATAAAGCCCACTTTCAAAGCAGTTCGGGAACAAGGCCCAGGGGAATAAAGCTCTATCTTAACACAGTTCGGGAACAAGGCCCAAAGGAATAAAGCTCTATCTTAACACAGTTCGGGAACAAGGCCCAAGGGAATAAAGCTCTATCTTAACACAACTCGAGAATAAGGCCCAGGGGAATAAAGCCATATTTTTACACAGTTCAGAAACAAAGCCTAGAGGAATAAAGCCCATTTGCAAAACAGCTCGGGAATAAAGGCCAGGAGAATAAAGCTCTCTCTCAATGCAGTTCGGGAATAAAGCCCAAAGGTCAAAGCATCTCATGATAACAAGTAAGTTAAGCAACAGTTGGCGAGCCAGGTAAGTAGAAATGCATTGCATAACTTTGATAGGATTGTTCAAAGTCACACACTGCACAAGTCCCATCAAAGTGGGGGCGACTGTAGGCATTGCATTTTTGCATGTGAGTCCCTATGATGAGTCTCATTTGGAGGCACTGCCATTTTAGTCGAGGAAGTTGCGGGAAACGGTTGTCGGAAGGGAATCAGCATTTCGTTAAATTTTATCTGCATGTTTAGCTCCAAGCTCGCTCGTTGGACCTCCGTTTTAAAGCACCTTTGGCCTAAAAAACCTAGAACCATTTCACCTTGGCCCAAACCCAATCACCAAACCAACACAACAACTAACCCACCAGACAAAGCCCACACCACCACCACCTAGGCCCACACGCCCATCACCCTAAAATACACCCAAATTAAATTAAATATTATTAAATAATGTAATTGAATTAAATAATTAAACCATTTACTAAATTAAAGAAAACATTAAATTAAATCATACCTAATTAAGATAAATCACAAATATTATATACCTAACTTAACAACTTGAATGCCTAATTAAAATAAATCATAACAATTTAAATATATTGTATTCCTAATCTAAACCAATCAAATATTCAACCTTCATAATTCACTAAAATTTGTCCCCCAATCAAATATATATTTTCCTTTTGTGACACTAATTAGATATTACAAATCCCTATCCATGCAAACCCTAATTGACAACTATAAAACACACACTAAATCAACCCTAAGACCTCTCTCATTCACACTCTCTAAGACACGGCACAAACAAAAAAAAAAAAAGACAAACTGGCCAAACCCTAAACTGATATCAAAACTCTACACACACACGTAGCCAATTATCACTCGGCCTCTCCCTTGATAAGTCACCCTACATGTCCACTGCATCAACAAACACCATTAGCCACAAACAGACCAAGACCAAAAAACACGTTGCTCCAAGCCTAGCCACACGTCCAGCCTTTCAAACGCCAACATAGCTCTTTTCAACTTCACCCTTCACGCCTAGACACATAAGCCACTCACCCTCATGCTTCAACAAACCAATTGCACTCACAAATAACACTCAGCAACCTCACGCTCAAAGTCTGCCTTCACGCCAAAGTTCCCACCGTAAACCATCTTGCCTCCTTAGTCTCACTTACGTTACAGCCCTCACAACTCAACAGTACGCACAAACCAGCCCCATTAACCCCCCTGAAAACTGCCGAGAAAACCCTCCACAAAAATAGTCCCCATCGTACCGTGAAAATAGTCCATGAACTCTCCAAAACGGTAACAAAAAAACTGCACTTTTAATCCTTAAGATAATAACAAAAAAATGCACTTAAAACCCCTAAAAAACACAAAAAAAACAGTAGCTTTAAACACCAAAAACAGTGACCAAAATACGGTGGAAAAACGGCAGCAAAACGGCAGCAAAACAGCAGCAAAACGGAGTCAAAACAGTAGCTTGAGCAGCGAAACAGCGAGGTAAAACGCAAACCAGTGAACCAGAAAAGTTGAAGAACTTTAACCCTTCCGATCTCCGTGAAACGGAAGTCCGAAAGTCGAAAAAAAAGGTTAAACCTGAGGGTATCTTTCACATCCGTTTTAGTTGTATTTTTATTATTTATTGAGTTTCGTTTGCATGATTATTTTTGAGTGAAGCATGTTGTGGCCCTTGAATAGATAGAAAATGCATGAATTGTAAAATGATGTGTGTTGTGGCCCTTGAATAAAATGAAAAATGTGTCGCCTCTCGTGGTATATAGGATGTAAACCCGGACATAAATTCATAGCCGATTCCGAATGGACGGTAGTATGATCTGCACTCGGGATACAACTCCACGTACCACTTGAGTCAACGGCGCATATTTTGTTTTATGTTGCTTTGATTTATTTATTATTCGTCATTTAAATTCCGAATGTTATTTGTTTGCGCTTCTGTGTCTATCAATGTGAAATTGCATATTTACCGTCATTTTGATATCGCATGCTAGTATCACTATTATTTATTTGCATTTCTGTAATCATGAATGCTTGCCGTTATAATGATGTATTTTTGAAAGCATGCAAACTCGGACATAGGTTCTATACAAATTTAGATGCAAACTTCATCTTCATGTATGTGAATTTAGGATTATTGTACACTTGGAAAAATATGTTGCTTAGGTTTGGTTAGATTATTGCACAAATCATTTTATTACAAGTGGCATAAGTAAGGGACCATTCCGAACCCAACGGTTTGAGGTCTTCCCTTGCAATGGGTGAGTACGGCCTTAAATCTTTGTCCCGGTTCACACCGGATGGCGACTCCATTATTCTCCGGTTTAGTCCCCTGTGGGCTACTCCGTACTCCCAACCGGGCCGCGAGCCCGGGACAGCATGCGTCGCCCAGTTTCTGTGTTCCCACACCAATCAGGCTGTATCCTTGATTAGTCAGGTTTAAACCAGATTAAAATTTAATTACCAACCGACCAATATATCGGTATCCTTTTTAAGTCAATATTTTAAATAGTGAATATATTAAATTTAAGGGAGATTAATCTAAATAGTAACAGTAAAAGAATTACCTTTCACCCTAGCTGGGGAAGTTACCTCCTCATGGTGAATAGTAAAAACTGTAAAAAGTAAAGAAAATAAATTACTATTATTACAGAAAGTAATTAAAATTAATTACAAAACTAAAATTTAAAAGAAACTAGATAGAAAACTCTCTATTTACATCAGAGAATTTAGAGAGAATGGTACATCTGAAACTGAAATTTTAAGCTTTATTTATAGGAGTCAGTAGGGGTCCGGCGTCGCGACACTAAGCCAGCGTCACAAGGCGCGGTTTGTCGATGTGGCACGCTCTGGTTCGTCGGCTTTAGATTTGGGATAAGGTGATAAGGTGACACGTGGCAATGTGGTTGGATCTCAATAATTGTGACACGTGGCAGCTTCTGATTGGCTGATTTCAGATTCTTATCGCCACGTGTCAATTACGGATAAGTGAGCCAATAATTGATGCTGATGTGGCGCTGATGTGGCGACACGTGGCAAAGTGACTGTCGGCACCATTGAATTGCGACACATGGCATGGCGCACGTTAGCAAATCGGCTATGATGGTGACACGTGGCACGACGCACGTTAGCAAAGTCAAACTTTTCTCAGATTCTGACTTGTGGACCCGGCGCATGTTAGGCGTCGCGACGCCGAAGGCTTGCGCGTCGCGACGCACGAAATGACCATTTTGCCCTTTTCATCCAATTTTCACTGTTTTGGCCCAAATCACCTCCAGAGTGTCCTGAAACTTTATTTATCTACAAAATAACACTAAACACATCAAAATATTCACAAGACTCAAGAAACTATACAAAATATTAGGTTAAATGAGTGGGAAATAGTGATATAATTACCACTCATCATATACCTTTATATTTTAGAACACTAAGTGTTTTATTTTATAAAGATGATATTGAGATAAACATATTAGATGTGAATAACAATATTTATTTTTTGAATATAAATGAATCTCAAACGTATAACATGACAAACAAATAGATCAAACTGAATTAATCAGATGAGACTTATTTGTGGCATTGTTGTTTGGGACACATTAACAAGACTCGTATATCCACACTTTCGAAGAGTGGATACTAGGATGAATTTGATTGTAATTCAAATAATGTCTACGAATCTAGTTTATTAAGCAAAGTGCCTAAAATACCTTTTACTTGGTAAAAGTGTAAGTGCCACCGATCTGTTAGCCCTCGTTCATAGTGACATAAGTGGGCCCATGTCTAGCTAGGCTAGAGGTGGATAAGAACACTTCGTAACCTTTACGGATGTAGCATCGTGTTATGGTTATGTGTTTCTTTTGAAACACGAACCAGAAACTTTTGATAAATTCAAAGAGTTTCGACACGAAGTATAAAAACAGACCGGCAAGAGTATTAAAACATCACTATTAGACCATGATGAAAATACTTAAGCAATAAGTTTCTCAATTATCTGAAAGAGTATAGTATTCTTTCAATGTGGACTCTTTACGGAACACCTCATTTTGACGGTGTGTCCGAACAGAGAAACCGAACTTTGTTGGACATAGTTAGGTTAATGCTGAGTCGCTCTGAGCTACCATTTTCCTTCTAGGGATACACATAAAACAGTGCAAAACTTATTTTGAATAAGGTTCCATGAAAATCTGTTAGACAGATTTCATATTAGATATGAACAGGAAAGAAACTAGGTTTTCTCATTCCTGAAGATTTGGGTATGCTGGGCATATGTTTGGATGATACCAAACTAGAACCCAAATTGGATAAGTGCCTAATTTGTAATTGGTTATCCTAGGGAAACCAATGTATAGTACTTATACAACTCACAAGAGAACAATGTAATTGTTGCTCTCCATGCGGTTTTCCTAAGAGGAATACCCATATGCAGTGGTAAGTGGGAGGAAAGTAAAACTCGATAAAAATCAGAGTAATACTGTTCCAGGCACCGAGTCCTCATGGAACACAAACAGTTCATCAGGGATAAAACTGTACCACAATCTTCGAATACACAAGAATAGCGCAAGTCGGAGAGAGTCAGAAAACAACCTGGGAGGTATGGGTTTCTGAGGAATACGAACTGGCTACGTATGAGGAAGTGATACAAGGTATCGACTCCCTATTATGGCAAAGTGCCATGAAATTCGAAATGGATTCCATGTATACCAACCAATTTTGGACACTGATTGTTGTACCGAAAGGCATTGTGTCTATTGGTACTATATGAGTCTTCAAGGAAGATATACATGGATGGCAACATACCAACGTACAAAGCTAGGCTTGTGGCGAAAAAGGTATCGTTATCAACATTGTGTCGATTACGAAAAAACCTTTTATTTGTTGCCATGATTAAATCCATTTGGATAATGCTTGCTAATGCTGCATGTTTCATTTATGAAATATGGCAGCTGAACGTCAAAATCGCTTTCCTTAAACGGAAACCTTTTGGAGGATGTTTACAACATCCTGATGGTTTTATCGTACCAAAACAAGCAAACAAGGTTTGCAAGTTAATTCGATCCATTCATGGATTGTGGCAAGCATTGAGTTCTTGTAATCATCGTTTTGATGTAATCATAATGGTGTATGATTTAATTCAAAACAAAGATGATTCTTGTGTATATAAGGAGGTAAGTGGGAGCACACTGACAATGATTGTCCTATATAATGATGACATATCATTTCTTGGAAATGACATTCCCTAATATAATCGGTGAAAGCTTGGCTTTCATGAAAATTCTCCATAGAATACTTGGGAGAGACAACCTTTATTCTAGGAATAAGGATCTACTGGGATAGATCTAAATGTTGTAGGAACTCTCCGAGAACTCGTACATTGAAAGATATGTACGTGACCTGGTGTCTCATATGCTTTGAGCATATGGAGTCGCAATCAGGCCAATCAAAGTAATAGTCACTGGATTGATGTTAAGAACATTCTTAAGTATCTTAGACAAACTAAGGATGCGTTCTTAATTTATGGATGAGGAGAACTTGAAGTGACTGGGTTCACCGTTGCAAGTTTCCTAACCGAAAAAAACGACTATAAGTCGTAATAAGGGTACTATATAGTTTCAATAACGGAACAGTGAGCTGGAAATCTTCCAAGCAAGATACTATTGCCGAATAAACAACAAAAGCGGAATATTGCTGCAGCTGAGGCAGCAATAGAAGCGATATTGATCTATAATAATCCTAATTAGATTAGGTGTAGTTCTGTTAACGGCTGAGCTAGGCTTCAGCACAGGCTAAAGAATTAATGGTTTCATCAACGATCCAAGTATATACTTCAACTATTTCATCTGATTCGTCGGATCATACATATGGAGATGTGATGATCGAATAAATCGCATCAGATGATAACAATGCAAATCTGCTGACGAAAGTTGTTTCTCAGCAGAAGTTTGAGCGACCTGTACATAGTTCAAGTGTAGGACACTTGAGTGATTGGCTATAGGCCAAGTGGGAGATTGTTGGACAATTATGACCCATAGCATCACTATTTGTACAGAACATGGTCTTGTTGTACAAATTAACTATATGACAAAGGAAATTGCTCTTTTATCATTTGTAATTAGATTACCGGGATATATAAATGATAAAAGTCCATATGCTTAGTTCCGGATTAATAAGATATGAGACATTATTAATCCACTAAGGTTTAATCATTAAATATCCCTAGTCGTAGTATTATCGAGACTGGACATCGATAATGCGGAATAGACTAGTATTGCACTTGTGCGCGTGTGGGAGCATAACGGCATAGTTCTCATATATTTAAGTATTGGATACTTATGCAAGTGTAATAGAAGGTTGTGTTTACCGATGGTACGGAAAAAGCTTCACTCTGGATAGACCCCTCAGAATTCTATTGGTAGTATGACTATGTGTCTATGGAAGTCCGAATCAGGGTAGGTGTATTTTGTCTTAAACTGAGACTTGCATCGCTAATACTTGCGACAATCAATATACTTTGGTTTTGGTGGTCCATGGCTTTAACAGGTTCTGTGTACGCCTCTTCTGGGTATATTGAGAATCGTAGTGTATTGGGTGTGATGTCAAGATGGAAGTATCACTCCGGTCATATGGAGAAGATGATCACGCAGGATACAGAACTAGTACTCTTTAGTACTGCAGTCATCGGGATGATATGACTAGGTCATGATTATCCGATTATAGAGACGAGTTACCAGAGATCCGATATATGCTTCGTACGGGGCAGACACAATTCCAGCCCCAGGCCTTGCATGTGACATCCGATACTGGATCGCAATACGCAATACTACGTATACTACGCCTGATACAGATTACATATTCCTTAAAAGAATTTTCTGGAGAATTGGGTAGGCACGATGCTTTGCTAGAAGCCAACCATGTCTTGTAAATTGGCAAAAACGTAGTACTAGGTACGTACGTGTTCGGATAGTCTGACGACCGGATTTACTGCCAACATATCCAGGGATCTCATGGGTCGCTTCCCAAAGATTCATCGATGACATATGACTCGAACATAATTAATCTGAGATTAATTAGAAGAGAGAGAAAATTAATCTGGGATTAATTGCGGAGATATTTTATCTGGGATAAAATACTATTTAAAGAGAGAGAGCGATTAATTTGGAATTAATCGATAAAATAATATATTCGATATATTAAATGAAATTAGATTTCGACGCAGAATTAAAATTAGATTTTAATTCGGGCGAACGAGTTAATTTAGAATTAATTCCCCAGCGACGTGAATAGTAATTTTGCTAGGCATAATTATTTGATTAAATTTGATTTAATTACGTCGCAACGAAAAATTCGTTAATTCGGAATTAGCGAACCCGAGCCCGGGATGTGTTGCGGGCCCACTCGGATTTTGAATCAAGTGGGGCCCACAAGTCACATCACTAGTCAACTTTGTCACTTTAAGTTGATGGAAGTTGTTGGTAGGTGATTGTGTGTAAAACACACAAGTGTGATGGATTGAATGACATTTTACCATTTTATTATTTTTGGTATATGACTTTTCAATTTGGTAATTAGATTACACAACACACTTCATCTCATTTTCTCTCCCTCACTCACGGCTTTGAGCCAATTTTTCTCTCTTCTCTTGGCTTGGCCGAGAGTCACACAAGGATAAAGGGAAATTTTTGTTGCAAAAATTTCCATTGCTAGCACATAAAGGAGTCATTCAAAGTGATAGGGAAACCAATCCTTGAGCATGGAATCAACAACAAAGCTTGGAGCTTGGATTGAAGATCACACCAAGGAGCTTGGCCGAATTCCATGGAGGAATTTTTTTTTTTGTTCAACGCATCCAAAATCCGATCAAAGTGAGTATTTCCGCCATCTTACTTTGTTGTATTCACACATTTCATATGCTTAATTGATCTTGGTTTGACCTAGAAAACCCAACAGAATGAACACCTTGTGGCACGTCGTGACACCCACCATGGCGCGTCGCAACACACCAATCTTGAACAATGGCTGTCGCATACGCCTCCTGATTCTTCCGGAACTCGATTTTTATTAGAAAATACCCCGCATACCTCCTATATAAGTAATAGTTTGTCCCAAAACCTAAAAGGAGTCCTCATAACACTATTTTGGAGTCCCATAGCATAGAAGAATACCTAGAGCAAGGCAATGACAAGTGCTTTAACTTTTGTTGGAGATTGAAGGCGAAGAATGCAAACGAGATCTCTTTCTTCCATTTTCTCTATAGTTTATCTTTTATCAGTTCTTGTTTTGTATTAATAATGATTAGCTTATTTTTATTGAATATCATGAGTAGTTAAATCATTTATCTAGGGTTGTAATCAGTGGTGGAGCCACTTGGTGCCCAGTGGGGGCAATATATATATATATATATATATATATATATATATTAGAAAATCTAAATAATTAAACAACACCCATAAATACATTATTTATTATTTTTTGAGTTGTATTTTTTTTAATATAATATGTAGGCTCAAGCCCAAATTAGTTAAAAAAAAATTCCATTACATTTTACATCAATCTTATTTCTCAAACATATATAAAATAATTATATTTAATTTGTATGTGTATAGATAATTGACTATTTTTATTTTAAATCTACTCATTTATGTTTTTTCCATTGGCAAAAGAATAGAAATTCCATTACATTTAAATAAAAAAAAAATAATAATAACTATATTTATACTTAGGTTTAGTTTTTGATCTTCTAATTTATTGATATATTTGTAGTGATTATTTTACTAAATCACATCGTGTATAGTTGTTATGTGTAAAATATTCACATATTAATATTAATATAATCATCTTGTATGTATTTTGTATATATATATATTTTATTTATAGTTGTTCAAAACACAAATATTGCGTTTTAGCACTAGGCTTTTAATAATTTAATTAAAAAAGTGATTAAATCTACAATAAATTAGCGGAAATTTAGTATATAATATACTACATAAACTTAAATACATAATTTTAAAAATAAATTTTTACTTAAATTTTTAGGGTAAGTTAGTTTTTTTTGAAATTATGGATAAAAAATAATTCTGAAAATTTTGGGTTAATTTATAAGTTTAAAAACGATGAGCTATTTCATAATTTTCAAAAGTATAGGGATCATCATGTAATTTCAAAAAATATGTATGAATTCATTATATATTATTTTGGTAAGGAAAAAATTTAGCCCCCACTGATTGAAATTTCTGGATACGCCACTGGTTGTAATGAATCTTAAGCATGTTTATTAATTAATTTGCATCTTCTTATTCTTTTGGGTGTGTTGTTGGATTATTTATTATTCTTTGTATTGAATGCATATTTTATTTGTATGGCCAATAATAGAATATCCTTGATAAATCCTTAGAAACGCGACCTGATGAAATTTGGGTTAGCTGTGAGTTTAATAGCGTATGATCTAGTTCTTTTGAATAGATTTCTCTTCATGATATAAAAATATTTGTATGGCATGTATATCCAATATTAGAACCTGAGTTTAATGAATTTGGTTTAAATTAATTAATATATACATATATTTAATTGGTTTAAGTTGAATATTTATACATGACCATCGAAAGAGGCTTGTAAATAGTTTAGTACTCTAGGTTAATTATTCGTAACAACCCAATTAAATGAATAGTGCATGAACCCACCGTGTGCATGCTTTGGTAAAGTTATAGCCCTAAATTCTTCCCGCATATAAAGTTCGTCTCCAAGTTGTTATTGGTTTTTATTTATTTTTAGTATTAATAACTTAAAAAAAAAAATTGAGAGAACCGATTGTTCCCCTGATATATAACAGGCTTTCCGCTGTTTCGAGCGGCTTATCCTACATGCCGTTGCACAATTCCGATGAAGTGGGACCCAATCCGACTGCCGACAAGTGGCCGATTGCGATCTTAAGTAGATTTTTTATGCATGTCGACAAAACGTGGTGCTGCTAAATGCCAGTAATAAAAACAACAAATGCAATTTTGTTTTGGCATTACATAATTATTTCAAAATTACCATAAACACTACTTGGCGTAAATAATACAGTAATATCTTAAAGAGTCAAACATAAACTAGCAAATAATTTTTAACTCATTTCCCTACTCCTAAAGATATGTAGTTTTATAGTTAATTTGAACTTGCATAATATGCGGCAGAATTTACAACTTGTCTGCTTTTAAATTTGCCCAATTGATGATGTTGATGGTGTTTTTTAGGCACTATGATATTTAAGCAGCACGGCAGGGATAAAAGGGTAAATTCCCTCATTGGTAGAAAAAGGGTCACCGATGTGAGTGATGACGATGAACCGATGAGGAAGGGTCCCTACGGGATGAGGTCCGTAGTGGTAGAAAAAGATTTACAAACGGAGGATACGTGGGAAGAAGAAGAGGGGAGACAATCACCATATTCTTCCTATGATAGCCCCCGCGACACCAGAAGGGGAAATATGAAGCATGGTGAAACTGGACGGGAAGTCTCAAGAGATGAGGAACGCCGCACCCGTGGTGACAGACGCGAAGGAGGCCGCGGGAGGCGGCATAGTGACACAGATGGCAGTATAAAGTCTTGGTTAAGAAAAGAAATGGCCAAGTGGGGAGTAAACCCCAAAATTGATACAGCAGATGCTTGGGACGGTGAGGTTGAATCTCCCTTCACAGAAGAAATAAGGTCGACAAAATTCCCAAGACAGTTCAACATGCCATCCATGACGCCCTACAAAGGCCATTCAGATCCAAAGTCCCATAGTGAAAGTTTCGTCCTATTGATGGAGGTCCAAGGGGTAGTAGGGGATGCCATTTGCAAAGTATTCCCCCTAACCTTGGGCGGGTCTGCCATTCTGTGTATCAGAAGTCTTGCCCCGGTAAGCATCAGTAGCTTCGCTCAACTCAGAAGGTCATTTGTTCGACACTTCAAAGGGGCCTGCGTCCCCAAGAAAATGGTGGGAGAATTGAGACTGATGAAGCAGGGAGATGATGAGCCCCTGAGGAATTTTATTGAAAGATACCACAATTTGGTGCTCGAGGTCGGAGCGTACGAGTCATCGGAAGCGCTAGAAAGTCTCAAGGGAGGTTTGAAGGTCGGGAAGTTGTTGACTCACCTGAGGATTCAAGACGTATCGGATTATGCCACTGCCCTGGAGTTGGCCAGGAAGTTTATCTTAATAGAGGAGGAGAAAAAGATTGCCCGGGGAGTAGACACCCAAAAGGCTAAGTTACTCAGGTCAGACAATCAGTGGGATTCGATTAGAATTTTGAGGAGACCAATCTCGGAGCATAAGAAACTCAGACCGACACCTCCGAGTAGTCATGTTCAAAAGATAAAGTCATCTGTCCAAGTCAACCGTGTCGCGGGGAGAACAGTATACACCCCTCTGAACAAACCTATGGCCCGGATAGTTCGGGAAATCCAGGATAAGGTCTGTTGGCCGAGCCTAATTTGAAAAGGTTCCCGATTGAGGAGGGAAATAGTAGGGCATATTGTATCTACCATAACATAAGGGGACATGCCACGAATGGGTGTAGAGACCTGCGGGAGCAGGTGGAAGACTTGGTGAAAGAAGGCTATCTCAGTGTGTACATAGACCATTCGGTTTTTGAGGTCGACCAAGTTGATAGCGGAAGTCATCCGGTCGGATGCGTGGAATGCTGAGATGCAGAGAGATGTATTAAGAAGAGCCTTGCTTGTAGTGACCCTTGTCGAGTTGCAAGAAAGGCAACGGATCCAAAAAGGTGAGTAAGACTTTTTCTGTCTTAGGTTGACATTTGATTATGCTTTTTTTTATGGCTCACACAACGGTTTTGATATTTGTTTTACGGCTCGGGTCTGCTCTTGTACCGCCGAGACCGATGTTTCTTTCCGGCTCGGGTCTGTTCTTGTACCGCCGAGACCGATGTTTCTTTCCGGCTCGGTATGCTCTTGTACCGCCAAGACCGATGTTTCTTTCCGGCTCGGGTCTGCTCTTGTACCGCCGAGACCGATGTTTCTTTCCGGCTCGGGTCTGCTCTTGTACAGCCGAGACCGATGTTTCTTTCCGGCTCGGGTCTGCTCTTGTACCGCCGAGACCGATGTCTCTTTCCGGCTCGGGTCTGCTCTTGTACCGCCGAGACCGATGTCTCTTCCGGCTCGGGTCTGCTCTTGTACCGCCGAGACCGATGTTTCTTTCCGGCTCGGGTCTGCTCTTGTACCGTCGAGACCGATGTTTCTTTTCGGCTCGAGTCTGCTCTTGTACCGCCGAGACCGATGTCTCTTTCCGGTTCGGGTCTGCTCTTGTACCGCCGACACCGATGTCTCTTTCCGGCTCGGGTCTGCTCTTGTACCGCCGAGACCGATGTTTATTCGGCTCGGGGCTGGACTTCATTCCGCCGAGGCCACTTGTTTATTCGGCTCGGGGATGGATTTCGTTCCGCCGAGGCCGCTTGGTTATTCGACTCGGGGCAGGATTTTGTTCCTCCGAGGCCTTATGGTTTATTCAGCTCGGGGTCGGGTTACGTCCCACCGAGTCGGCTTCTTTGGACTGGGGATGTAATATTCCCCCAGAGCCAAGTCTTTCTCTTAGCTCGGGGTCGGGTTACGTCCCACCGAGTCGGCTTCTTTGGACTGGGGATGTAACATTCCCCCAAAGCCAAGTCTTTCTTTTAGCTCGGGGTCGGGTTACGTCCCACCGAGTCGGCTTCTTTGGACTGGGGATGTAATATTTCCCCATAGCCAAGTCTTTATTTCAGCTCGGGGTCGGGTTACGTCCCACCGAGTCGGCTTCTTTAGACTGGGGATGTAATATTCCCCCAGAGCCAAGTCTTTCTCAGCTCGGGGTCGGGTTACGTCCCACCGAGTCGGCTTCTTTGGACTGGGGCTGTAACATTCCCCCAGAGCCAAGTCTTTCTTTTAGCTCGGGGTCGGGTTACGTCCCACCGAGTCGGCTTCTTTGGACTGGGGATGTAATATTCCCCCAAAGCCAAGTCTTTCTTCAGCTCGGGGTCGGGATACGTCCCACCGAGAGATTTATCATCGACATGGGATTGGAGCATCTCCCCCATGGTCGACCCTCTATTGGTCTGGGGAGGTGACATTCCCCCAGAGCCAAATGTTCTTCTCAGCTCGGGGTCGGGTTACATCCCACCGAGTCGATCGTCATCAACATAAGGGCAGAACATTTTTTCCACAGGTAGATATCGGGATCCTCGTTAACTGAGCTCATGAAGATGGCAGGAATGACCAGATTTGCAGCCAAGGCATTTTTCTCTACAGTTCCTGAAGTGACCACCGACAGATTCATTGACACACCATCTTTTTTATAGTTCCCGGCATCAACTCACAAACTCGTTTTTACCGAGAACTAGGGGATAGATGTTGATGGTGTTTTTTAGGCACTATGATATTTAAGCATTACGGCAGGGGTAAAATGGTAAATTCCCTCCTTGGTCAAAATCATTAAAAAGGACCATTATGACCGACCTCATGAAGACCGACCAGATAGAGAGATAGGCTCCAGAAGATGACACCCTATTCTTGCGGATAAGACGACAAGTTATCCTATTTTCATGGGGAAAACTGGTGAGACAGAGTCCTAGTAGTTTTGATTAGGAATCCTTATGGGAAAATGGAATAATTTTGACTAGGAATCCTTATGGGAAAATGAAATAGTTTCAACTAGGAAATTCTTGTAGGAGAAGGAATCTGATTTCTACACTATTATAAATA